>CM076397.1:33186567-33479297 GCA_038363315.1 Mugilogobius chulae
GCGAGGGAGATCTGGTTCCCCCTTGTCTGTTCAGATAAGCCACCACAGTCGTGTTGTCTGATCGGACTAAGACGTGGTGTCACTCCAGTTCCGCTCTGAGTGCAGGACGTGCAGGAACGTTCCTCACTGCCTCCATCTACAGGACATGATGTGTCTGGGCGTCGGAGACCAGGTGCCACCCGTCGAGCACTGGTCCAAGACCCCCCCCCCCCAACCTAACAGGGAGGCATCTGTGAACAACTTCGTGTAATGGGGGACACAACCCAGCAGCACACCCTGGCTCAGAAGAACCGGGTCGGTCCAGAACTGGATATCCTTCCGTGCGGGCATTGGGGGCCTCAGCCATGTCTCTCCTGTCGTGCGCCGGGTGCAACCTGAGACGGGAGTACCACCGAGGCGTCTCATGGGCAGTAGGCCAGCTGTACCACTGGTTGGGCCACTGCCATCAATCCGAGAAGCGATTGAATCTGATGGGACCGGACTTGCGTCTGTTGACCACAAAGCCCAGCCTGAAGATGTAATCCAGCACCACCTCTGTGTGAGCCTGAGCCTCCTGATGGGAGGAGGCCAGGATGAGCCAATGGCTGGTTCCAATACAACGCAGCAGGTCCAGCGCCGCCTCCACGCACTTTCTCCAAGTGCCAGTGAACAGCCAAACGGGAGTCAGCAATATTCCTGGCATCTCCTAGCCACGGAGAAGCGGTGGAACCTTCAGAGCTCCGAAACAATGGAAACCTGGAAGCAAGCATCCATGAGGTTAACAGAGTCAGACAATCGCCCTGACTGACACACTTAACAGGTGTCGTGTGGTCAGCATGCAAAACGGCCTCTAGGCTATGCATCCGTAGAGGACATGCAGATCCAAAAAGCCGAATGCCGCTGCTTTCTTGGAACCAAGAAGTACGGGAGCAGAAACCGTTCTATGTCGGCCTTCCATGTAGATAAAGGCCAATAGCGAAGCCCGTAAAGGGCTATGCCACACTCATAGAACCACAGTTACGTAAGTAACTAAGATTTCTCTGCTCTCTCTGCCAGCACCTCCACTCCTGCGCCACGTAACAGGAAGGAGGAGACGCGCAGATCCAAAAAGGGCGTATGCCGCCGCACTTCTTGGCAACCAAGAAGTACGGGGAGTAGAAACCGTTCTATGTCGGCCTTCCATGTAGATAAAGGCCAGTAGCGAAGCCCGCAAAGGGCAACGCACACTCTCATAGAACCACAGTTACGCAAGTAACTAAAATTTCTCTGCTCTCTCTGCCAGCACCTCCATTCCTGCGCCACGTAACAGGAAGGAGGAGACGCGCAGATCCAAAAAGGGCCGTATGCCGCCGCACTTCTTGGCAACCAAGAAGTACGGGGAGTAGAAACCGTTCTATGTCGGCCTTCCATGTAGATAAAGGCCAATAGCGAAGCCCGTAGAGGGCTACGCACAAACTCATAGAACTACAGTTACGTAAGTAACTACATTTTCTCTCCTCTCTCTGCTAGCACCTCCAATCCTGCGCCACGTAACAGGAAGGAGGAGACACGCAGATCCAAAAAGGGCCGTATGCCGCCGCACTTCTTGGTTGCCAAGAAGTACGGGGAGTAGGAACCGTTCTATGTCGGCCTTCCATGTAGATAAAGGCCAAAAGCGAAGCCCGTGGAGGGCTATGCACATACTCATAGAACTGCAGTTACTTTCTCCGTTCTCTCCCTTGCATATCGTAGCAGGAGGGACGGGAGCCAGAAGCTTGGGCCTGCCCACTATGTCTGTAGGGGGGGGTGGGGGGTGCTCGTAAGGGACGTACGAACGAGAGCCGGTCATAACGTCGCACCCGCGCAGTCTGCGCCTCCCCTAGGGAATGTGGAGATAGACAAGCATTCCGCCGAGATGCTGTCAAGCTCCGGGCAGAGGCCGAGCGCTCACAGACTTGCCCCTGCTCCTAATGCTGGAAGGGACGAGCAGGCGTCTGATGCCGCGGCGCTACACTAACAGTAAGAGGAGAGGATCTATGGACTGTAGACTCTCCTCCAAAGCACGAGGGGAAGCGCGTCGATGCGCGACCCCTACGAGCCTGCACTTGCCCCCTGCGTGCTGCGGGACAGCGCAAGAAGGCGTTTGGTGTAACTCCAACAGCAATGGCAGCTGGGGGACCGTCCGCAGCCAGGACAGGTGGAGCGCGCGTCCCCTGTCGCTGCGCAGCACTGACCAGGGAGGGAGCGGAGACGTGATGGGAGCTCCGCTGCTCGTGCATGTGTGACCCTGTGAGAGGGAGCGCATCAGAGCGCGCCCTATACGGTCCTGCACTACACAAATCCGCATCCTCAAAGCAGAGCGAGGAGCGGGAAAAAAAACATCTACATAAAAAGATGAGTAAATGGAGATGATGCACAGAAGCCTGTCTTCTTCCCACATGCTTTCCAAGCGCAGATAGGAGCAGAACACGGTGCCCTGCTACCAGAGCAGCAGCGGTGGGTAAAGAACTGTCCTTACCCTGGATAGCTATCTGAGCTGCTGGAAACTCCGCCCTCACTACAGCGCTGTGGTGAAGTACGTGGTTCTCACCTACGTCTTCTTCCCTGGGCGAGAGTGGGGGGTCACAGTCAACCTCTGCCCTGTCCTGACGCACTCATCCGCACCGCGACACTCAGCGGGGATGAGAGTGACAGGGCAGCTGGAGCCAGCATCGGAGCTATAGCACCAGCATGAACAGCAACAGAAACGCTACCAGTGCGTGTCTGTTGCATGGGGAGAAGTAACTCTAAATCATAACATAAAGAGCCTCTCCTCTCTCTTACAAGCTCCAGATAAAGGAGCGCGCTGCTCCGGACTCGCGCTCCTGATCTGTGGGAGCCGGAGCCCGAGGAACAGAACGCCGCAGCTGCAAGAGCGGCTCCTCCTCCTTCTGACCCGAGCAGAAGAGCGAAGCAGCGGGCGAGGGAAGACAGACCCAGCCAGAGATGTCTGCCGCCCACCTGTGCCGCGCACATAGACCTACGCCCATGGCGAAAGCTTGTGACATGCAGAGGAAAACAGCCACCGTGGTCCGCAGCTAACTAGGCCCTGCGCTAGTTGCTAGCCAATGCTACGGCCTGTGCAGCATTAGCATAAGCTTTAGCTGTACACAATACAGTCGTCAGCCTGTCTCGGGCTGGAATAGAGGCTTACCGCCAGATCAGAGCGAGGAAGAGGGAAGCAGAGCCAAACTGATCCCGTCCTGTGCTAGTAGCTAGCTAGTGCTATGACCTGTATAGCATTAGCATAGCAGCGATACACGACACCGCCGTCAGCCTGTCTCGGGCTGGAGTTGAGGCTTACCTCCGGACCAGAGCGAGGACGAGGGAAGCAGAGACAAAGAGACAAAGAGGGTCTCACATCTGCCGTACCCACGGTGCTCGACACCGGAGGGTGACAATTTTCGAGCTGGTGAGTACGGCGAATCCCAAATCTTGATTGTAGAGAGTAAATCGTTCTTAAAGAACATGTTAAGAGATCTTCAAGTGCTGAGTGAAAAGAAGGGCGAGCGATAGTGGACAGGGCCTTATATACGGCCAGTGGGGGAACCACGTCCCCATGATTGGAGCGGTACATTGTTTGATCTTCAGGTGCGAGGCGCTGCCTCGAGTGTTAGCCAATAGCGAAGCCCGTAGAGGGCGTAGCACATACGACATAGAATGAGTATTTTACTGTTGCCAATTGGGCTTAAACGTTCATATTTTTTATCTTAACCTTTACCCAAACCTTTTTCCTAAACTTACCCATTCTACTAAACTTATCACCGTCCCTCCGTCCTGACAATTAGCATTTAGACAAATGTTATGTTAGGTAAATAAAAACTTTTTTGTTTAAAACTTTATTGTTAGTTCATCACATTCATGTCTCGTGAAAGTTATCGGTTGTCATAAAAACTATACTTAATCCAGCATCTCTTACAAGCATCTCAAACATAGGTTTATTTTGCTTTACTTCCGGTCCTCACGGTGGAGGGTCCTCCTCATGGAGGTCTGCAGCCAGACACTCGTGAGATTTTTAACCAAATCTATTCTTGATTCAAGCAATTATGGTTTAAAACAGACACACATTTGCTTAAAATAAGTTTTTCAATATGTATGGATGTAGGAGCATTTAACCACTATTAATAAAAAGTGATTTCCATAGCCGTACAATGACTGAGGAGTTTATTAACAAAAACTTACCAAAGACCCTTGTGTAACATTTGTGCTGTGACAAACATGTTTTTACTTCATGTTTGTCTTAAGTGAACATTTGTTTTAGCCTGAAGATGTTCTTTCTTTGCTTGTTTACAGATCCACACCTGTCTGAACTCAGACTTTCACATGATGTGGCAAAGAAATGAACAAACACCTCTAAATATTTTAATAAACGCATGGCCGTGCGCAGCATTAAGTGACTGTTTTATTCCCTCATGAGCCCAAATGTTTGTGTGTGTTTGCAGAGAAATGTGTTTTTGATTTCATGTTCTATAAGTGCCAAGACAAACGTAAAAGTTCTGTATTTTAGTCATCTTGTAATATGAACAAACATTTTAAACAATATTCACAGCTCCACAAAAAACACTGTGCAACTGGAATCATGACAAAAGAGACCTACAAGGGTCTACTTTCAATTAAAAAATAATAGTTTTTCAACATTAATCTGTTCTCTCTTTATAGACATTTGAAGTTTCTTGTTTTCATTAGACTTCAGTGGCTGTATGTGGCGACCAGAAGAGTTAACTAGAGCCAGAGAAACATCAACATTTATATACACTCAAGGAAAAAAGAAACGCAACACTCAGTTTTGGGAGTTTTGGGGGGCAGAATCATTTTATTTTTGAGATCGGCCTGTTTCATATGAACCCTACATCCATTTCTAATCCTCAGACCAACTCTTGTGGCGTTTACACATTTTCAGTCCAATAACAACCAAACAATAGAGCAACCCCCAAACCAAAAGTGACAGAGTTTCATCAGACTGTCAATAGTTCACTGACCCCCGTTGGCCTGGACAGAGGTTATTCAGCCTCATGGATCGACAGTAGTGTCTGAGTTGATCCATTCTTCTACCAGAGGGCTTCAGGAGGATGTTCACGTTGGCGGACACTGAGCAGATCCCAGACATTTTCAATGGGATTTAATTCCAGACTCATGGCTGACCAAGACAGGACATGGACTTCGACCTGAGCTTGGCGATGTTGGGGTTGAAGCTGATCCAACGAATGGCTGATAGGGTCAAATATCATCAGCGCAGAGGAGATTCCGGATGGTTCTGGAGACACTGGCCTGTGGTGTGTCCCAATGGTCTGGGCTGTGGACCTGGTGGAGGCTGAACCTGTCATGGAGATGTGCGGGGGGCGGTTGGTCTTGTGCAGCGGTCGTTACACGGGGGCCACCAGCACGAGGGCGGTCGTTAGAGGAACAAGACGACTAATGGTAGAGCGGTGACTCCAAACACCCTGGAGACACAAGACAACACCGTCCATAGCTCCATCCCTCTCTGGTTGAGACAATCATGTGTTTTTGGCTTCATTCTGGTGCCTTTTATGGAGAAGACTTGTGTGACCGCCGTGGTCAGTACCTGTCCTGAGCGGGAGTCAAACCCGACAAACGCGTTGAGCTAAAGGGAACGCTCTCGTTAGCCCAATCTGCCGGTCTTGCTTTTATACCTGAGGGAGTGAGTTTATCCTTACTGCCACCACACTTCACCTTACACTGGTCCTTCATGTGGACTTTTACGCTCCGTTACACTTGAGCACAGTCAACTCTGAGTTTCAAACATGAGTTTGTGTCATAAACGAGCCTGTAAGACCCTTCCCCCAGGGCTCCCCTGCAAAAGAGATTCTGAATCTCAGTGGGACTTCCCTGGTCAAATAAAGGTCATTTAATTAATTAATATTAATAATACACTCATTATTGTTCTCAAAATCAGTCAAGTCAAACACCTGTCTTCAGCTTACTATGGACTCAAATCATGATGTCACACATTTTTACAAATGGACTCGTTTTATAAGGAATTATCGAAAATTTAAATGTGTTTCTTTTTTCCTTGAGTGTGTATACTCTATGTCACTTCACTGTTTTATTGCTATATTTTAAATTTAATATTAAATAAATAATTCAATTAATTAACAAACAAATACATACTTTGTTGAAATAATATTGATGTGTATGAGACAGACACCGACATATAAAAGACAAAACAAAAAGAGGGTGAAAAGAAATACACTTCTTATGACTGAGCAGTCTTATGCAACACTGCGTTGGTTTGCATTTATTTATTTTTGCAATGAAAATGGTTGATCCGTCTGTCTTTTTGTAAAATGAATAATTCAAATAATATCATTAGCCTAATAAATGACATTGTGACAGATATTATATCATTGAAACGAGGTGGGGCTCATGTGATGCTTCCTGATCATTCGTCTGGAGACACTGGTACAAACTCTGCTGTATAACTTATATATCTTGTATAACTTTTGTGCCAAGACAACATGTTTCCACTTCATGTTTGTCTTAAGACAACATTTGTTTTAGCCTGAAGATGTTCTTTCTGTACAACGGCTGCTGACTCTCACTGCTCCAGGCTTGTCACATGTCACAGAGAAATTAACAAACACCTCCAAATCTATGAAGACAAACTTGACTTTAAGGAGCATTCACTATAAGGACCACACCACACAAAGAATCCAATTAAGATATTTATTGATGATTGATGATTGATGGCTGGATCGAGAGACTGTGGATGGGGGCTCTGTCTCGGTGATCCGTGCAGCCGATTCAGGACCCCCCACCTGTAGATAGAGATGTCTCCAGCAGGAGGACAGATGAGATGAGGGGTGGGAGGGTGGGGTCGAGAGATCTGAGACAAGACGTAGAGGCTTCTGGGTAATTGGAGGTGTGTCCGAGAAGACGAGCGAGGCGTGGTTTCCTGGTGCAAAGGGGCTGTGGTCCTGCTCCTGAAACTCAGTTAATATACATACATTAACTCCCCATTTTTAATTTCTGCAGCTTTAATCCCAGTTCTGAGTCAGAATAAAGGTGTTTTCAGATCACAACGTTCTACAGGCCGACGTTAAGCAGCAAATGAATAATAACACAAAAAACAAAATGTATGATCTTTGGCAGAAAACTACCACACAGCAGTTGTTCTAAAATTGTGTCCCTGAATGGTGCAGAAATTGAATTTGTCAAACATTACAAGTACCTGGGTGTATGGCTGGACTCATCCCTAAATTTTGAAATGCATGTCAATAGTTTGCTCACTAAAGTCAAAACAACAATAGGGTTTTTATATCGTAACAAAGAGATATAAGAACCATCCTCTAGAGACGCAGTTGCTTGGAATTCTTGGACTACCAACATTAAATCAATCACACATAGATCCCGTTTTAAAAGGAAAATACTGACTTTTTGTATCATTATCTAACTTTTAACTGTTTACAAGACTTTTCATTTTTACTGTGATAATTGCAAAATAAAACAATAAGGCGATGTCACATAAAAGCAGGTCAGGATGAAAACAGGACTAAGTCTAAACACCAGACTTGAATCAGGGCTAGACCCGGTTCCAAACCTAGACTAAACCCATTGGGCTTATGTAAACCACATCTTGAACAAGACTAGAGCACAAAACTTAAACCAGGACTAAGATCTGAACCATTTAAAGCAGCGGTCCACAACCTTTTTCTGTAAGTACAATAACTACAAGATCAAATGCATACAACTGATTACTTTATCAGTAAACACTGCAACACTGCAAACAAAATAACACATTTTTGCTTATTTTGAGGTAAAAATGTCTTATTTCAAGTGAAATAATCTGCCAGTGCAGTAAGAACATTTGACCTAGTTGTTTTGAACAGAAAATGCTTGTTTCAAGTTCTCTTGACAAGATTTTTGAGAGGCATCTGGCTGCAGACCTCCATGAGGAGGACCCTCACGTGACTTACCTCCATCCAGAGGACCCTAAAGCCCGGATGTTCACCCATAATATAAGATACCATGGTACATTAAGTGGTGCTATATTGCGCTTAAAACATTATTAGCGACCCGCCAATAATGTTGAAGAAATGAAAGGAGCCTAGGTGACTTTGTCGCTGCGCATTAACAAGCCATAACTGTTATACTTCCATGTAACAAACACGCTACAAGACGCTGGAGGGCCCAGTGAGCTGGTTGGATCGGTGGCTAAGTGAATAGTGCGGTGGTCTGCAATACAAAGATTTCAGGTTCGATTCCCGCACCCCTCAAGTCTACAATGAGAGAGTGCAACAGGACAAGTGAGCTGGTTGCCATGGTAATGAGTATTTTACTGTTGCCAATTGGGCTTAAACGTTCATATTTTTTATCTTAACCTTTACCCAAACCTTTTTCCTAAACTTACCCATTCTACTAAACTTATCACCGTCCCTCCGTCCTGACAATTAGCATTTAGACAAATGTTATGTTAGGTAAATAAAAACTTTTTTGTTTAAAAACTTTATTGTTAGTTCATCACATTCATGTCTCGTGAAAGTTATCGGTTGTCATAAAAACTATACTTAATCCAGCATCTCTTACAAGCATCTCAAAATGAGGTTTATTTTGCTTTACTTCCGGTCCTCACGGTGGAGGGTCCTCCTCATGGAGGTCTGCAGCCAGACCCTCGTGAGATTTTTAACCAAATCTATTCTTGATTCAAGCAATTATGGTTTAAAACAGACACACATTTGCTTAAAATAAGTTTTTCAATATGTATGGATGTAGGAGCATTTAACCACTATTAATAAAAAGTGATTTCCATAGCCGTACAATGACTGAGGAGTTTATTAACAAAAACTTACCAAAGACCCTTGTGTAACATTTGTGCTGTGACAAACATGTTTTTACTTCATGTTTGTCTTAAGTGAACATTTGTTTTAGCCTGAAGATGTTCTTTCTTTGCTTGTTTACAGATCCACACCTGTCTGAACTCAGACTTTCACATGATGTGGCAAAGAAATGAACAAACACCTCTAAATATTTTAATAAACGCATTAAGTGACTGTTTTATTCCCTCATGAGCCCAAATGTTTGTGTGTGTTTGCAGAGAAATGTGTTTTTGATTTCATGTTCTATAAGTGCCCAAGACAAAAGTAAAAGTTCTGTATTTTAGTCATCTTGTAATATGAACAAACATTTTAAACAATATTCACAGCTCCACAAAAAACACTGTGCAACTGGAATCATGACAAAAGAGACCTACAAGTGTCTACTTTTTAATTAAAAATAATAGTTTTTTAACATTAATCTGTTCTCTCTTTATAGACATTTGAAGTTTCTTGTTTTCATTAGATTTCAGTGGCTGTGTGTGGCGACCAGAAGAGTTAACTAGAGCCAGAGAAACATCAACATTTAAATATACTCAAGGAAAAAAGAAACGCAACACTCAGTTTTCAGAGTTTTGGGGGGCAGAATCATTTTATTTTTGAGATCGGCCTGTTTCATATGAACCCTACATTCATTTCTAATCCTCAGACCAACTCTTGTGGCGTTTACACATTTTCAGTCCAATAACAACCAAACAATAGAGCAACCCCCAAACCAAAAGTGACAGAGTTTCATCAGACTGTCAATAGTTCACTGACCCCCGTTGGCCTGGACAGAGGTTATTCAGCCTCATGGATCAGCAGTAGTGTCTGAGTTGATCCATTCTTCTACCAGAGGGCTTCAGGAGGATGTTCAGTCCCAAGACTGGACTCGGACTGGACCCAAGTGACCGACTTTCAAGTCCGAGTCTAGTCCCAAGTGACCGACTTTCAAGTCCAGGTCCAGTCCCAAGTGACCGACTTTCAAGTCCAGGTCTTAGTCCTTTTTATTGGTATCACTTTATTATAATGTCCAGGTACAAATCATTTACAAATGTTAGTTAATTATTAAGATAACATTATCTAATCATTACTAAATGATTAGATAGTATTTACAAATAATAAATAAACATTTACTAATCATTTACTATTCTAAAGTGATGTGCATGTAGTGGTCAGATGATCTACACTTTTGAGGTAAACCAGTGGGATCAAAGTGAGCTCCTTCACTGGTTCTGTGACGTTTGTGACGTAACAACCTCACCATGGGAAACGTTAAACAGTTTAGGCACAATTCTATGGTTAAGTTTAGGATTGGGGTTTGGGATATTGGTACTGATATCCAGAATCGGATTACACAGTCACTCAATACATTTTTTGGAAAACCTATAAATGGTCATCACGTTAGAATAGGGTCCAGAAGTAAAAAACCTAATTAAATGACAGAAATAAACCAAAAAAGCTTCAATTGTAGGCGTCTTTTTTTCTTTCGATCCACTGGTTCATTCACTGTCTTAACGTCGGCCACAGTGAGTTTAGCCACGTGTTGTATAATTAAGAAAGTGGAGGGTGTGTCCACAGCCCCAGGGAACACAAAGGTCTGTAAAAGACAGTCCTGGAGTGTCAGAGCTTCATTGTCTCCTGGGACACACACCAGCCATGGCCTTCCTCCTGAAGATGGTTCCTCTGCTGCTCCTGCTTCTGCCGCTGAGCTCTGAGGCCAGCATCAAGAGCAAACCGGACCTCTCTCATCTCAAGGTAAGAGCGGACCTCCACACACAGCCTCATCTCAAACACTCACAGTTTAATAGATTCTAATAATAATACAGTTTATTTATATTGCACTTTTCTGTCTGGACACTTAAAGACGCTTTACACACAAAGGCAGATAAACAAAAGTACAACATGTAAAAACAGTATTTAAGACACTCACAGTTTCAGAATAAGACCGGTCCTCCACACGCAGCCTCGTCTCAAACACTCACAGTTTCAGAATAAGACCGGTCCTCCACACGCAGCCTCGTCTCAAACACTCACAGTTTCAGAATAAGACCGGTCCTCCACACGCAGCCTCGTCTCAAACACTCACAGTTTCAGAATAAGACCGGTCCTCCACACGCAGCCTCGTCTCAAACACTCACAGTTTCAGAATAAGACCGGTCCTCCACACGCAGCCTCGTCTCAAACACTCACAGTTTCAGAATAAGACCGGTCCTCCACACGCAGCCTCGTCTCAAACACTCACAGTTTCAGAATAAGAGCGGTCCTCCACACGCAGCCTCGTCTCAAACACTCACAGTTTCAGAATAAGACCGGTCCTCCACACGCAGCCTCGTCTCAAACACTCACAGGACAGTTTCAGGGTCTTGACAATGTAAAATACAGAGAATGTTGAAGTGGTTTTCAAGGCCAAAGTGACCAGACTGTGCTGATTTTATACTTTAAATCTTGTGTGAACATATGCTTAAGTTTTCTTCTGGTTCTTTCTCTACACAGACCGTCGTCTGCGAGTTGTTGGACAAAACCAACATGACAGTGGGTGAATTTAAGATGAAATGTAAACCACTCATGACTGAAAAAGAATTCAAGTTGAAAGAGATCGACAAGAAGATATCAAGGATGAAAAAGCAAACACGAAAGCTTCAGAGAAAAATCAAAGCCAACAAGGATCTGTTAAAAACTAACAAAAGAATTTATAAGAGCAAGTATTCCCACCTGAAGAAAAAAAGGAAGAGACAGACCCTTAGCAAGGCCAAGTGGAGAATCTCTAAATTAATGTATGACGTGAAAACAAAATGGACAAAAAATAAAAACAAGATTAAATATGACATTAGAAAATACAAGTATCAGTTAGCAGAAGTGAAGGGCAAGTTACGCGCCCTAGAGAAAAAAAAAGTCAATTGAGAAAAAGCCACCAGTGAACGAGCTGGTCATGAGCTGAGATTAATAAAGTCAATATAACACATAAATGGTCTCTTCTTTGTATTCTTTTTCCATCTTAATTAGGCATAGAGAAGGTGCTGAGTTTGTCGGTGTTTGATCCTAAAGTGTGTCAGTGCTTCTGTAACTCTGTAATTACTGTCATTGTTTGGGTTAGGCTAACCCTAACCCTAAAGCAATGGAAAAGCTTAAGGTGTGTTACTTTTTCACAGTTCATTACAATTACAAACGTCTGAAGCCATTAAATGTTTATCTTAGACTTTATAGTAGTAAAATGGGATTTATTTACATTAAATTAACTTAACATTTAAGTTTAATTTCTGCCTTAAAAAGAGGAGTTAACCTGCCTTGGATCAAGTTAAAGCACACTACTGGAACTGACCCTGAACAATAAGCAAATTAAACTTATATTCAATGCTGTAGTATAAATACAGTCGGCATCAAAGGCCACGCCCACTAGCAGACCTCCGAGGGGAAAGTTAACATGGGGAGTGAATCAGAACAACAGTATCTATCCATAGAGGTTCTGCACTGACATCATTTTATTCCAAAAATGCTTTGCAACATTTGAGGCATTAATAGAGGTTATACAGGTGACATCACAGCATTCTAAATGTTCATGCTGAGTGGCAACGATGCATTAGAGTCAATGGAGAGAAAGGACATTTTCTCTTGTAAGAGTTCAATAAACAGATAAAACAGGACAAATAAACTACAGTTTGACCCACCACAAGTCTACTGAGCACTGGGTTTGTAACTGACATGTAAAAAAAGAAAATCAAGTCAACAGTTGTAGCAAAGCAGATAAACTTTAGCTTCTCACATTTATCAGACATTAAAATTACACACAATTAAACTTATTACCTTTTTCTTCTTAAAAAAGATGTTTTTGAGTCCGTTTGTTGCATTTAAAATGTCCTAAATCACCAACTGTTGTTAGCAGACAAGCCGTTGCCACGACAACAAAGAAATACATTGAAGAAATGCCACTCATTCTAAATGTTGCTAAGCAAAATGATGTCAGTGCATAACCTCTATTCAATGTATTTCTTTGTTGTCGTGGCAACGGCTTGTCTGCAACAACAGTTGATGATTTAGGACATTTTAACTGCAACAAACAGATTCAAAAATATCTTTTTAAGAAGAAAAAGGGGTAACACTTTACAATAACTACACCTTACTTCGCATTAATAAAGCATTAATAAAGGATTAGTTAACCATTTACAAATATTTTGTTAATCCTTTATAAAGGTTAACTAATCATTTATAAAGGGTTAATATCATATATCTATTAAGCATTGACAAAGCATTAAACCTAAATAAAAATACTAAATATTAATAAAACATTAATAGCAATACCTTACTAAACATATATAAATGTTTATTGAATTTATCAATTTGGCCTTTACCAAGTATCAAATACTTTCTTTTTAACCAAACACGACTATTTTTATTATTTATAATAGACCATTAATTGATACTTTACAAATCCTTTATAGAGTCAAATTATCCCTTATAAAGCAGCTATTAAGTGCTAATAATGAATTTGGTGTGAGCTCATCTAAAGTGTGAACTACCAATAACTCTCTCAGCATGAACATTTACGATGAGTCATGTGACCTGCAGAACCTCTACAGACTAATGAGTTTCTGAAGTCTATGGAGTTTTCCTGTGGAGTACGAGGTGGAGCTGAATGCTTAAGTATATAAAGGAGGAAGATCGTGTTGTCGCAAGAGTTTCGTACAATTTCCCATTGATTTAGCCGCAGCATTAGCCTTGCTCCCGGTGCACATGATACTGCGCTTTAGTGGATTCTTCTTCTTCATTGAATTGTTGGCAGGTCTCAGCCAACATTTTAGGTGCACACCGCCACCTACTGCACCGTGATATGTACTGTATATCTGGGGGATAGATTTCAGGTTACAGTCTAATTGTTAATGGTAACCAAAGCAAGAAGAAAACAACGACAATAATATCAAGCAACAAAATAAATAAACAACTAAATAAATACAAATACATAAGAAATAAACTAATAATAATAATAATAATAATAATAATAAATAAATAACAGTAGACTAAAGCAGGACTAAAGCAGGACTAAACTAGGACTAAAGCAGGACTAAACTAGGACTAACAGGACTAAAACAGGACTAAAGCAGGACTAAAACAGGTCTAAAACAGGTCTAAAACAGGACTAAAACAGGTCTAAAACAGGACTAAAGCAGGACTAAAGCAGGACTAAAACAGGTCTAAAACAGGTCTAAAACAGGACTAAAACAGGACTAAAACAGGTCTAAAACAGGACTAAAGCAGGACTAAAACAGGACTAAAACAGGACTAAAACAGGTCTAAAACAGGACTAAAACAGGTCTAAAACAGGACTAAAACAGGACTAAAACAGGTCTAAAACAGGTCTAAAACAGGACTAAAACAGGTCTAAAACAGGACTAAAACAGGTCTAAAACAGGACTAAAACAGGACTAAAACAGGACTAAAACAGGACTAAAACAGGACTAAAGCAGGACTAAAGCTGGACTAAAACAGGACTAAAACAGGTCTAAAACAGGACTAAAACAGAGCTAGAACAGTGTTACAGCCAATTGCGTGCTGATGGATACAGGGGGCGTGCACACATGGAAGCTTAATAGGTGGGGCTCATTCAGACACCGGTGAGCAGGTAGAGAGCACACAGGTTTCAACCGTAAGTGTGCACGTGTGTAATGAGGATTTTATAGTAAATAATCAATTGTTTTACATTGTTTGTATTTGAGCTCAGTTTTAAGAAATTACACTGTTTAGAAATGAGAATAATAAAGTAGTATTTTTATATAACATCACGGCTTTCATCGATTCATTGGAAGTGCTCACACAACGAGTCTGGGACCTGACCATTACCTGCAATCTTTGACATGTAGCATGGCAGCTACAAACAGGACTAAACACGAGGGTCTGGCTGCAGACCTCCATGAGGAGGACCCTGCCTCGCAGACCTCCACGAGGAGGCTCCTCCACCGTGAGGACCGGAAGTAAAGCAAATGAAACCTAATTTTGAGATGCTTGAAAGAGATGCTGGATCAAGTAGTTTTTATGACAACCGATAACATTCACGAGACACGAATGTGACGAACTAACAATAAGGTTTTTAAACAAAAAAGTTTTCATTTACATCACATAACAATTTTATTAACAGGCCTTGTGGCGGTCTTAGTAAATGCTAATTGTCAGGACGGAGGGACGGTGATAAGTTTAGTAGAACGGTTAACTTTAGGAAAAAGGTTTGGGTAAAGGTTACGATTAAAAACATTAACGTTTTGGCCCATGGCATCCAGCTCACTTATCCTGCACTCTGCCATTGTAGACTTGAGGGGTGCGGGAATCGAACCTGAAATCTTTGTATTGAAGACCACCGCACTACCCACTCAACCACCGATCTAATCGACCCACTGGGCCCTGGCGTCTTGTACTGTGTTTGTTACACGGAAGTATAACAGTTATGGTTTGTTAACGCACAGCAACAAAATCACCTGGGCTAATTTCTTCAACGTTATTGGCGGGCGCTAATAATGTTTAAGCACATAGCGCCACTTAATGTACCATGCATCGTAAACATATGGGTGAACATCCGGGCTTTAGGGTCCTCTGGATGGAGGTAAGTCACGTGAGGGTCCTCCTCATGGAGGTCTGCGAGGCAGGTCCTCCTCATGGAGGTCTGCAGCCAGATGCCTCTCGGACTAAACGTAAAAATACAAACACAAATCCTGCCTCAAAGTTTCATGTGAGTTAAACTCACGTGTTTAATTGGAATAATAATATCATTAGCCTAATAAATGTGTTTTAGGGTAAACATGTGAATATATCCAGGGTTCGCTTTAAGAGAGAGAGCTCGCGCTCCGGTGGGAATCAGCTGTGGCAGCGCAAGGTACAAGCCAAATGGTTTCCTTACGGTAGTAGGCCTGTATCATTAAACTGTGCCTAAACAGTGGGCTAACATATTCTTATATTTACAAGAGTCTAAAAACAAGTAATAATAGTAGTAATCTTTGTTTTCCACTAAAAAGTCTCTGACAAATGCAGCACTTAGTAAAAAAAAATGACAACACTGAAAACTGTCTGAATTGAATAATAAAGAATCTTAGCTTTAATCGAGAAAATGCTTTTTTACAAGTCTATTTTTGGTCAAAAAGTTACAGAGTGCACCTCCTCCATTCGAACTTCATTAGTTCATTTTTCCCACCTTCTATTGAAAAATAAACTATCAAACTCCCTGACATAAAATGTGAACCTACTTACTGTCAAATTAACGGAAGCTCAGTACTCAGTAGCTCTACTTTATCTTTATTTATTTATTTTATGATAATGTGAAATCGGGTAATAATGTGATACAAATATTTTTTTTAAAATATAAAAAACAAGTAATTACCTGATACCGTCACGTTTTACCTGATTTTTTTTTTTTTTTTTCAGATACATTTTCCATTTGAATCTGAGATCATTTTAGTCGGGCGTTTTTTGGTTAACATTGCTAAAACACAGAACAAAATGGCTCTTATTTATTATTAAATCACAAATCCCTGTGAGTGTTTGAGATACAGTTAAGTCGCACCAAATGGTCAAATTTAAATATGAATTATTTAATTTACAAAGTCTGCTTTGTCAGCTTGAAGATTACAGTTTGTATTCTACAATATTAATTGATATTATCAGAAAGGAATAGACCAGTTTTCTCTTTTCTGTTCTCATCATGGACAGTGACCTGACCTCACTCTCCGTCCTTCTCTTGTAGGCTTCTCTACCAGGGGCGTAGCACCAAATTCTGGGCCCCGGGTACAAACTTTGGTAATGGGCCCCTAACCCCCAATTTACACCAAAGCTGCAGCAGCGCGTAACTGCAGCAGCACGTCATACGGCCGTCATACGCGCAGGATACGCTCATGATGGAATCAAGTCTGATTTGGTTCTGACAATTTACACCAGAAGTGTGAGACGCGTGTCTAACGGCCGTCTGACGGCCGTCAATACGCTACGCGTCGTTCAAAATAGGTCGGACTTCTAATTTACCAGCGTCAACGGCGCGTCTCCCGGGCTTTTTAGCAGGAAAAACACAAGAAAAAGCCGCGCAGAGACAAAATAAAGTACGATGCCCTTTCAAAATACGTCAACTACAAAGATTACAACCACTAAAACAACATGTACCGCCCAGAAGCTCCGTGAAGGACCGTTAACGACCGTGAACATTGCAAACTTTCTGATTTCTTTAAATCACGTCCTTAAGAGGCTCTTTTCTCCATGAATATGCGTCAGACTGTATTAAACCACACATCATTTTACAGCTTAACATGTAACGAACGCGTTTGTGAAAACAACGCTGTTCTCTCTGTTCACAATCGCTTTATATGAGCCGTTTTAGCCGTACCTACGTCTTTTTTCTCCCCCGGCGGGTCATGCTCTCCTCCAGCTGCTCTCGGTGCTGCGCGTGCCTGTTGGGGTGCTAAGGCGTGTGCACGTGGATGAGAGAGCAGGCGAGAGAAATCCTACGCTATTATTTGCGGGACGGTGTGAGAAATAGAAGAACAATTAAGGTTCTTAGTACAACGTGAAGTAGGCAAAAAGCCCTGATGTAAAATATGCAAATGCAGCACCGCGGCCTGTTAATGAACACCGCACCTCTGATTCACAGTTTTAGGCTCTTCCTCGTTCATAATATGGAGCAGTTTTTTGCTTTATTCATGTGAGTAGATGCTCAGGCTCGCGTTGTTGGAGCAGCACTGACGCGTCTAGTGGAGATTGAAGCTTTTGAAAATACGTGCGTATGACGTGCTGCTGCAGTTACGTGCTGCTGCAGCTCCTGGTGTAAATTCCCAGTAATACATGATCTTAATGATTTAGTTCACTATTATTTTTCTGTTCATTTTCGTTTTATTTCCTTTAAGAATATTCATATACAGACTGCTGATTTAATTTCTACATTCTACACATAAATAGTGTTGCGTTTACGTTTTGTTTTTTTGCAGGGAAATTGAATGCTTTATTATACCACCTTTCAAGATTGTTAGACATTTATGTGTTGTTTTTTTGTGTGTGTGTCAAAACTATATTGAGTTTAGCTAACTTGTCTAAATGATGCCAACACTTGGAAAATCCTTGTGACAGTTTGGACACATTATAATGTTGAAGTTGTGATATTTATTGATAATATTCAAGTTAAAATGCAAAATTGTTGAACTGATCATTTGTGTCAAACCCTGGCTATTTGTTTACTGAAAACTCTTGCTCATAATAACTATAATTTCTAGCTATTGTATTTGTTAATAATAGGGGTTATGCACTAACCTTTTTCCGGTCTCAGATAGACATAGGCCGCTACATCCGGTGGCGTGGTTGCCATAGTGACAAAGCTGTTTACTCCAAAGGCGATGAACATCAGACGAGTCCTGAAGCAATTCTCTTAGAAAAAAAAGTTCTCTTTTGTCATCTGTTGTAGACGTAGTGACGACTGTAACAGCAGGAAAAGTGCCGCTTGGTTTCATAATGAAAAGTTGTAAAAGTGAGCGGACTACGCGAGCTCCGCCCACATACGAGAAGCTCCGCGCACCTGCCGACTGTGCTAATAAGCCCAGGCAGAGGCAATAGAGGCGCCGTGGGCCGGGAGCTGTCTGTGTGTGCTCACTTCTTCACGGCCCAAAGCACCTCTGCCCGGGCTCATGAGCAGCGAGTCTCAGTCTGTGTACGTAGTTCTCACTTTTATTATTTTTTCATGTGAAAACCTCCGTATATGCGTGGAGATCGCGTTGTTCGCTCACTTTTACAACTTTTCCTCATAAAAATCTGGTTCATAGGCGGCACTTTGCCTGCTGTTACAGCCGTCGCTGCTTCTACAACAGATGACAAAGAAAACATTTTTTTCTAAGAGGATTGCTTCAGGACTAGCACAAAAAACCTCGTGTGATGTCCATCACCTTTGGAGTAAACAACTTTGTCACTATGGAAACTACGCCACCGGATGTAGCGGCCTCTGTCTATCTGAGTGCGGAAGACGTTACTGCATAACCCCTATTTAGCCAATTAATATTCCTCTTCTTTCAGCCATTTTCTTTTGTCAAAGTCCATTATCTACAATTTATAGGATATCACAAATAATTACATTTAGAGGAACAATCAATCTCATGCAAAATGCTTTTGGGGGCCCTTTCCTGCCCTGGGGAAACTAGCCCCATTTACCCCCCCAGTTCGACACCCCTGTTCTTTACCATTTCCCTTTTAAAGCCACAAAAAGAAGGAAAACGCTTTCTAAAACAGCCCAAAGTTCTTCAGAATAAGAAACACACCACAGACGGAAGAGAAAAAAGATTTATTACATCGGTGACCCCAGTGAAATGTTGTATTGCTATTTTAACAACAAAAGCAGTTCATACAATTGTTAGTGCAAAACAACCATTTTTACAACGTTCACAATCTTTTTTTCCCTCAGATATAAATTAAAAAAACAGTTCTTTTTGCTGTGGATTCAAATGGATTCTTACTCAAAGCTAAAGTGAAAAAACAACAGCAGCCAATCAGATTGATCAGATTTTGTGGCACCAGATCCTTGTGCTTTGTACCTTCGTCACTAAACTTTCTCTTCTCTCGCGCTGTGGTTTCAACTTTAAAACATTTACATCTTTGATTCTGTCGTTACCGAAGCTGCAGCCCCTGGAGCCGCTCTATGTTAGTGTTCCACCATAAATAAATAAATAAATAGGCTTCACAATAAGTACACGCACAAGTCCACTCCGCCGCAGGAGACGAACGATGCTGAATCTGGCTTTTCACTCACATTACACCACCTTCTCCTCCCGTTTCACACGACAGGAATTGAGTTAGAGCTCCATCTACAGGCTGCAATGTAAAGCCACACTTTATGCTTCTCTCATAATTAGTTTATTGAGAGTTTTATTGAGAATGATTCCTGCATGTTTGAGTAATCTTGTGTTGTCCTGCAGCTCAGAAAAGCCCTGTCCTCACCTACCACCTATCCCCGCCCACTTGTCTGTTTTAATTGTGATTATTTAAAACATTCTGATCTGTAGTAAAGCATGTGAGGTTCTAAATAGTCACTTTACCACAATAAAAGTGACATTTAAAATCGGCTTGTTACATTCAAATCTTACTATGAAGAGGCGGAGCTAATAAGTTCTACAGTTTTGAACAAGAAATATTTGGACCTCTTTCTATTTCTAAACTGTTTTATATCAACTTTGTGTTTTCCAAAAAACATCATAGTTTATTCCTAAATACATAGAACAAATGCATTAGGTCTCCAGATGATCTCAGAGATCTACCTACGACATCACAGACAGTAAGCCTTTTCCCACTGTAGGAACTTTTTAAAATTCCTTTTTTTTTTTTTTTTTTTTTTTTTTTTTTTTTTTTTTTTTTTTTTATTAAACTTTAATTGAATACATTAATACATTTGTTTACCTAAAATAGACATAAAAAAGGAGGAGAGTAAGAAGATACACGGAAGAGAGGAAAGAAGAGAGAAGCAGTTAAGCAGTCATTAAAGAAATATCTACAGTAACAAAGATACGTCATTTCCCTCCCACACAGATATATACAATATACAGACATCCTTAGAAATTTTACCATCTAAATGGAAGCCTCCATTTTCTTTTTTCTGAGCTCATTCGTTCATTCAAATTTGATTCCAAACTATAAATTTATGTAGGGTGCATTAAAAAATTAGTGTCTATGGTTATTTATGGGTTGTGTATGATGCATTAAAAACTGTTCTTTATAGGTTGTGTATGGTGCATTAAAAACTGTTCTTTATGGGTTGTGTATGGTGCATTAAAAACTGTTCTTTATGGGTTGTGTATGGTGCATTAAAACAAGGTTCTTTATGGGTTGTGTATGGTGCATTAAAAACTGTTTTTTATGGGTTGTGTATGGTGCATTAAAAACTGTTATTTGTGGATTTGTGTATAGTGCATTAAAAGGTATCTTCTAGTAGGCATATGTAGAATGGGTCATGGACAATTGTCTGTGGAATGTATACATTGAAATGTCAAGGGTGGCATAGTGTAAAGGGAATCCCTAACGTCCCAAAATAATTTTAACCCCTTATGTATATCAACTGCAATAAGTACAGAGATTTGCATCATACTGTGGAACATATCAGAGTTTCTATGCTACTTAACATCTTTACAAATTACTGACAATAAGACAGGTGAACCATTAGATAGTAAAGAATAAAGAGGAAAAATGCAAAAAGAAGATTCTGTGAATCAAAATAATATTTCCTTTAAATCTATTATACGCCTTCGCACACAAATCCACACACACATCCACTTTTCCATTTTTTCTTTTTTTTTTTTTTTTTTTAAATTAGTTTTGACCAAATAGTGTTGATATCATCTGGTATACCGTGTGCTTCTAATAAAATGTAATCTGTTAAGGAATTTCTCCATTGTAACATATTTATTGATTTCCGTGATGTCCAATTTTGCAAGATAACTTTTTTAGCAATAGTTAAAGCTAAGAGAAGATCTTGGGTCTTAATTGTATTAATTGGGAGTACCGAAATATCACCCAACAGGCATAGATTTGGTGACACTGGTATAGGAAAATTAAAAAGATTAGATAACTCTAAAATTATTTTTTCCCAGTATTGTTTTACTGACGGACACTCCCAAAATGCATGAAAGTATGTATCCCTTGTAGTTTGATTACAATGTGCGCATAATTCAGTTTCCGATAATCCCATTTTGAACATTTTATATCCTGTGTAGTGAAATCTATGTAAAATTTTATATTGAATAAGCTGTAAATTAGTGTTATTGCTCATCTGAAATGCATTTTCGCAAATTTTTTTCCAGTATTCTGTGTCAGTGGATATATCTAGGTCTTGTTCCCATTGAGTTATGGGTAATGACATAGTTTTATCTATTTTCATAATGATTTTGTATATCTCAGATTGAAGTTTTTTTTTAGATTTAATTTTCAATAACTGACATATTTGAGGAGGGAGTTCTAAATCTGCTGCATTAAGATTTAATTTATTTTTAAGTATTGCTTTAATTTGTAAATATTCCAGAAAATGTTTTTTTTCCAGTAGAAAATTATTGCACAGTTCTGAAAATGAGATAAATTTATTGTTTTGAAAGAGATGTTCAAGATGAGTTATACCTTTTGAAGTCCAGTCCTGTGACTTTAATGCCGTTTTATTTAGATTAAAATCTGGGTTACTCCAGATATGTGTCTTTTTAGATAATTTGATGGGGGAATTAGTATATTTGTGGAATTTCCACCATGCTTGTAGAGTAGCAGCTATAGTAGGAGATTTAAAACAAGGATGTTTTTTTATAAACTGTGACATAAATGGTAAGTCTGATAATTTTATATTTTTGCATATTGATTGTTCCAACTCTGTTGACTGGTCCTGTTCAGGAATGTTTGTCCACTTAATTATGTATTGCAATTGATTTGATAGGTAATAGTTGAAAAAATTAGGGGCTTCAAGCCCACCTTGGTCTTTGAATTTTTGTAATGTGGAAAGTTTTATGCGAGCAGGTTTATTTTTCCAGTAGAATTTAGATACTCCTGAGTCTAATGACTTGAACCAATGATTTGTGGGTGACAAGGGAATCATAGAAAATAAATAATTGAGTTTGGGTAATACTGACATTTTTATTGTTGCTATTCTACCCATTAGAGAGATAGGGAGATTTTTCCAGCGCTCCAGGTCATTTAGAATTGATTGTAGCATAGGATTAAAATTTAAATGAACTAATTCTGTCAATCTAGTCGGGATCTTGATCCCCAAGTATGTTATGTAAGTATCAGAAATTGGTATGGGAGAGTTAATGGTTATTGAATCCCAGTTATGAGGATGTAGTGGGAGAATTGTTGATTTTAACCAATTTATTGAGTAATTGGAAATTATTGAAAATTTGTCTATCGTGTCTATTGTTTCATTAATTGACGTACTAGGGTTCCCCAAGCATAATAAAATATCATCTGCGTACAGAGATATTTTCTGCTGTATAGTGGATGTCTGAATTCCTTGAATTTTATTGTTCTGACGAATGGCAGCAGCAAGTGGTTCAATAAATATAGCAAATAATATTGGTGAAAGCGGACAGCCCTGTCTAGTTCCCCTTTGTAGAACAAAGTTTTGCGAGGTGAGTCCATTTGTTGTAATTGTAGCCTTGGGCGTGGTATATAAGATTTTAATCCAGTCAATAAATGGGTTTCCAAATCCAAATTTGCTTAATGTTGCATAAAGATATTTCCAATTAACCTTGTCAAAGGCTTTCTCAGCATCTAGTGTAAGTAATATTGTATCTTTAGGTATTGGATATGACATCAAATTGAATAGTTTCCGAGTATTATTTGATGCTTGACGTCCTTTAATAAAGCCAGTTTGATCTGGGTGTATGATAATTGAAATTACTTCTTCTATTCTGTTAGCCAAGGTTTTGCTTATTATTTTAACATCTGTATTGATTAGTGAGAGTGGTCTATAGCTTGATGTTTGTGTGGGATCCTTATTAGGTTTTAGAAGTACAGTGATTGCTGCTGTATTCATATTTTCAGGTAATTTAGAATTCTCTTTTATTTCTAAAATTAATCTTTGAAATATAGGCTTCAGAATCGACCAAAAGTGTTTATAAAATTCTGCGGGGAAACCATCCGGACCAGGGGATTTATTACTTGGCATTTGAAAAAGTGCATCAGTAATTTCTTTTTCTGATAATGGTGAATTTAATCTTTGTGTCTGAGTTTCTGTTAGTTTTGGAAGAGTTACATTATTTAGAAAGTTGTTAATATCTTCCGAACTTGGATCTGATTTAGAAGAGTATAAAGAAGCATAAAATGTTCGAAAGATCTTATTTATCTCCTCAGATGAATGAACAGGATTTCCACCTGCATCTTTAATAGTTGAAATGATTGTTCTTTCTTTATTTCGTTTGATTAAGTTTGCTAAATAGCTTCCTGATTTGTTATTGAAGTGATGTTTTTCTATTCTTAGTCTCTGCAACATAAAGTTTGTTTTTTTAGTCATTATTTTTTTCAATTCTGCTTTTAGTTGTAGTATTTGTTTTTGAATTTGTTCCGCTGGATTATTTAAATATTTACTTTCCATGTCTTTAATTTTTTGCTCCAGTTCCTCTTGCATTTTATTAGCAGTATGTTTTTTATGTGATGCATAAGATATTATTCTACCCCTTAACACTGCCTTCCCTGCTTCCCATAATGTAGAAACTGTAGTATTTGGATTGTCATTTAGTTGAATGTAGGACGCCCACTCCTCTCTAACAAAACTATCAAATTGTGGATCCAAAAGGAGGGAGGTGTTTAGACGCCACCTAGTGGATTTAGGCATTGATGTTGTAATGTCTAATGTAAAAGAGATTGGAGCATGATCACTGATAGTAATTGTATGAATCTTACATTCTTTCACCTTCGACATTATTGAATTACTAACTAAAAACATATCTATTCTAGAGAACGATTTATGCACGGATGAATAAAACGTGAATTCCTTACTTGTAGGGTGTGTCAGTCTCCAACAGTCTGCTAGTCCATATTCACTCATGATTTGCTTTAATGTTTGGGTAGATTTATTGATATATTTAGATTTATTTGTTCTGTCTTTTGTAATATCAATTACTGTGTTAAAATCACCTCCCACTATTATTATGTCATTTGCAATATTAGAAATTAAATTAAAAACTTTATTAAAGAAATTTGGATCGTCTGTATTGGGACCATAAATATTTGCAACAGTAATGTTTGTATTGTCAATGGATATATTAATTATTAGGTATCTTCCTTCTGGGTCTTTAATAGTATTATTTAACTGAAATTTTATTTTTTTATTAATTAAAATAGCTACTCCTCTTTGTTTAGTATTGTAACTAGCTGTATAAATATTAGGGAACTGGGCTAAGCTAAATTGTGTATGATTAGTATTGGCAAGATGGGTTTCTTGTAGCAAGCAGATATCTGCGTGCATATTATTAAGTTCATTCATTATGGTTAATCTTTTAACCTTTGATCCAAGACCACGAATATTCCACGAAACAATCCGTATGTTTTGAGTTAAAGACATAGAACTTGATATAAACGAAACAAATATTGCATATCAATTATGTGGCCATATGTACGTAGGCCTACGTAAGCAGACGTGTAGGGATAATATGTGTGTATACTTACCATGCGCTGTTTCTGGTAGGCTAATTTATCATTAGTTAAAAACATCGTCACACCAGCTAAAAATAATATTTGAAATAATGTCATATCCAGAATCCAAAAAGATAGAAAAAGAGGGGAGGAAAGACGTGTTGAGACTTAAAAAAGCCATGGCGTAACATTTATATCTCGGAACATTTGTCCATTGATGTAAAGCTTGTCAACCGATATGATGGCTCTGTGACCTTGAGAGATGTGTTTCTTCCGTATGGGGAAAAGAATTTTACGTCTGTCCATGATTTCTGCAGGAAATTGGTCATTAAGTCCATATGTAGTCCCTTTTAATTGTTTCCCCTGTCGTTGGATGAGCTCCTTGTGTTTGTAATGCTGCAGTTTAGCAACTATAGGACGTGGGCGTCTACTATCAGTCTTTTTAGGTCCAATTCTATGCACTCGGTGGAAGGTAATAGTGTCTACCTTTTCTTTCGGGATTTTCAAATGCGTGAGCATAAAATCCTGTAGAAGTTTTTCCGGGTCCTCACCTTGTTGTTCCTGTATTCCGGAAACGACAATATTATCTCTCATTGATCTTGTTTGTAAATCCAGAATAGTATTTTTCATCTTCTTATTTTCGCTGATTGTTGAGGTAAGTTGATTTGTTAGTGACACAAGAGAGGCCTTGAGTTTGTTGTTTTCATCCAGCACCGACACTAATTGCTCTTGACTGAATTCCAAGCTTGCACGTAAATTATCAAATTCTTTGTGAAGTACCTCTAATAGGGAAAGTCTATTGTCGAAGGCAGTCAGTTTGTTCTCCATGGATATTAATATGTCGGAAAGATCTTTAATTTGACTTGAGGATGAAGTGGGCGAGCTGCCTGGGCTGCTGGGTGATTCTTGCCGGAGGCGCTTTTTGTCTTTGTGTCCCTTCTTACTCATATTTGAACAGAATTTGTTATAGTAAAGATCGATATAACTTTCCAACGCGTCCAGTTCTAACGTAGGGCCTGGGATTTATTTGTAACTTGATCAATTTCCTCCACGATCCTCCCCGCTTGTCTCTTTCCGCCTGTCACCACTCTTTCCTAGTACCGTACTTTCTGGCCTATAAGCCGCTACTTTTTTCAGAAACTTTGAACTATGCGGCTTATAAAGCAATGCAGCAAAATTACAGATTCTCATAGACTTACTATTAAAAAGTGCGGCCAATACATGTACTTTTTCATTTTTCTTACTTAAATCTAGTGGGTGCGGCTTATATTCAGGTGCGCTCAATAGGGCAGAAATTACGGTACTTTTTTTAGTTCCAGGCCCCATTTTAGCAGGAACTATGGACTGGGGCCAAACTTTAGGGACTTTTTTTAGATCCTGCTCTGGGGCAGGTACTTTCAGTCAGACCAGGAACCCTTTGGTGACACAAACACATTTACAAAACTAAATGTTTGGAAACATGCTTTATATGTTCTCACATTTAGATAAACGTCTATTTTCCTTGAGAAAAAATACTTAAAAGTAACTCACAAAATAAATGTTTACATTTGTAAATAGTAACCTAATATTAAGGAAAACAGTGAATAATTGTGCTTTATTGATTATTTCAGTAATGTTTTAGCTTTTGCACATCATTTTAAGGAGTAGGGGAAAAACGTTTGTTATATTAAAGTTGGGGTAGCTAACTTTTTTAGTTGTAAATTAGTAAACTTTGTGCTTTCCACTAAAAAGTATGTAGTAAATGCAGCACTTTGTGAAAAAATTAGACCTCTGAGTACTGTCTGAACTGAATAAAAAATAATTTTAGTCCTAATTAGGAGCTGAATGCAGCTCTCTGATTGGCTGAACTTGGGGCGGTCACTCCAGTTTCACTTTGTTGTTTGTAAAAAGATGTTTATAAGTCATAAATGCAACCAAAATGAATACCTGTCGATATGAACCATGTGTCGAAGGATTTATGAGAGGAAGTTATCAGATTTAAAACCTAAATCCTGTTTGCAGTGTAAAAATCAGCTACCCCACCTTTAACACCAACAAATGACATATTTAAATGTACCGGATTCTATAGGTGCTAATATTCAAATTTTTTAGCCCCACTTTCACAAAACTGTGGCTGTGTGAACACAAACATGGGGGCAAGGTAGTTCCTCTGACTAAACAGGGGATAAAGGAAAGTGGGAACATAGTTCTTGGTACTTTCTTGGTACTTTTCACGCCTTTTCAGAGCCGTGTTTTCTGAGGCTCAGAGGAGAAAGAACCGTCTCTCACAGACACAAGTCAGACTGTGTTAGAAGTAGAACAAGATTTAAAATCTAATTGTACAGTTTTGCAGAGGTGGGACCAACTAAAGTCACTGTTTTGTAAGTCTCAAGTCAATTCCCAAGTCAGAGCCCCACAAGTCCTCTGCTTTGAGTTTCAAGTCTTTCCAAGTTTTTAAAACTACCAAATACATCTTATATTTCTACAACTTTAACGATTATCAAATCAAGCCATTTAAAACACATTTCTGAAGAAAAGAGGAGGGACATGTTTCAGTTTGTAAATGTAAAAATAAACTATTTATTTTAAGAGGAGAAGTGTAAAGTCGTCACTAACGTTTAATTCCAAGCCGAGTCCCAAGTCTTAGTTTATTTTATCAAATCATCAAAATAGTAACTCAAGTCTGACTCAAGTCCAGACCTCTGCTAAAGACTCTTGCACCTTTAAGAACCGGGATGACATGTGTATTTTGTGAAAAGCCAAACTCGCATCATACGTCGACTGGAAACACTTAGAAAAAGTAGAAATGACACCAAACCCAGTTCCCGAACGAACCCTCCGAAAATCCTGTACAAAGTGTGAGGACATCGAACCCACGACCTCTGACCCAATCAGAACCCTCCTCACTAAACCCTTTTCACTCACTGCATCACCACGGCGACGGGGCTTTAGGGCCACTGTGAAGGGAAGACTCTGGAATGACAGCAAATGTTTGATTGAAAAAATAACAAATTGTAGGAGAGAGAGAGAAAAAACACCAACTTAAGGTTTTATATTTTCTCACTGTTTTACATTTTGTGGTCAAAAATTGTTTGTTTTTGATACCAGTCGTGTCCTTACAGTAAAAACAAATAGTAAGTGAAATATTGTAGACACTGGGCTTGTTTAAGCAGAGCGAGGCAGATAGACACAGTCTGGTAAGAGCGGCTTCCACGAAAAAACGTCTATAACATGGACAATCCCAAAACCAGGATATTGAAACATCTTAATCGTATCCATGCGCATGCAAACACACTCAATACAATAAGAGTTTTCACTTGTCTTTTTGAAGAATCTGCAAACAAAATCAAGCAGAAGTTACGTAAATGTTTGTTATGTGTGTGTTTTACAGCTGCTGTCATGAACACTCTGGTTTTGTGAAGTTTACGTAGGAACCTCAGAGCTTCCCGAAGCACATGAACGCAGCATCAGCGGAGATTTCTGCTGCTTAAACAAGCCCAATGCTGCGGACATGGTGGGACTGGTACAATTTGAAAATATTCTGCGTCAAAATTCACTTCAACACGCGAGATTGAACGCTTCAGCGCTGTCCGGTCTGAACGCAGCATCCATACAAAAACCATCTCTCCAAAGAGTTTCCTTCATCAGTCAGAGGCTCTATCGCACCAACATCACCGACTCAACTCAAACTGTGCTGTGCCTTAGCCTTTTTAACCACTAGATGTCAGCAAACACCGCATCTTGTCATACAAAGAAGAACAGAAACTATAGAAATGGCATACTTTTTTTGTGTGTGTGCCAAATAAAAAAAACACCAGTGTGGTTTTGCGAGCTCAACATTCGCACTGAAGTGTGTGGTCAGTTTAAGGCAAAGTTCAAGGCATTTCTGACGCTGATGTTGCATAGCTAAGGCCGCACAGAACATGCGCACACACGCACACACGCGCACATGTATGTACACAGAGATACACTTCAGACGGTGCATTTAAGTCCAGGCTTTAAGGTGACCCTGAAGGAAAAAACACACATCCAAACTCAAAAAACATCAATTCAAATTAAAAAAACTTCATTCAAGAATCTACACTCAAGAAAAAAAGAAACGCAACATTTTAATTTTCATTTGTAAAAATGTGTTCGAATCATGGTTTCAGTCCATAGTAAGCTGAAGACAGGTGAACAGATTTCTTGGTTTGGCTTGACTGATTGTGAGAACAACAAAGAGTGCATTACAGGGTCGTTTATTCACACAAACTCATGTTTGAAACTCAGAGTTGACTTTTACCGCTGGTTAACTGTGCTCAAGTCTTCTCTATAAAAGGCACCAGAATGAAGCCAAAAACACACCTCTTCACGATGCCACAATTGTCCAACCAGAGAGGGATGGAGCTATGGACGGTGTTGTCTTGTGTCTCCAGAGTGTTTGGAGTCACCGCTCTATCATTAGTCGTCTTGTGGAGCGATACCAAGCCACTGGTTCCTCTAACGACCGCCCTCGTACTGGTGGCCCCCGTGTAACGACCGCTGCACAGTCTCCGTGACAGGTTCAGCCGCCACCAGGTCCACAGCCCAGACCATTGGGACACACCACAGGCCAGTGTCTCCAGAACCATCCGTAATGGCCTCCGCGCTGCCGCTATTCCATCATATGGCCCAAATGTTGGATCAGTGCTTAGAGCTCGGGTCAAAATGTGCACTCACATCGTCCTCATCATCCTCCTGAAACTCAGCAACAGCTGAGGGCGGCACTGGTGGAAGAATGGATCAACTCAGACACTACTGCCGATCCATGAGGCCATGAATAACCGCTGTCCAGGAGCCAATGGGGCGTAAAAATGGATGTAGAGTTTATATGAAACAGGCGGATTTAAAAAATTTCATTATTCTGCCTCCCAAAAACTCCGATAAGAGTGTTGCGTTTCTTTTTTTCTTGAGTTTACCTTTTGCGTCTGCTGCTTTGGTGAGTGATTTGCGTTTGTGTGTTTTGTCCCTCAGAGCCACCGTACGAGTCAGGCCTGCTGTACATAAAACTACTTTACATCTCTGAGACTGCATTCAAAACAATATAAAACTACTTTTGTCACGGCGATGGAAGCAATTTACCCAAAGAGATGTCATAAAAACACTAACAATGACATTATTCGAAGTCTTACAGGATTGCTAACGCCATAATGCTGTAGAGCTCCTGCACCATGAGACTAAAATCTTTGCGGCCGTCATTGAGACAGTGACGTTACTTTTGAATCTAATGGAAGAAGCCTAAAATGTAGCTTCTGTGGTTTATTAGTTAACAATACATCTTTTTCTTCTCCTCTTTGCTTCATCTTGAACACACCTAATGTTACATGTGTAGTCCTTTATAATACAATATTTTTCATTCAGCAATACTTTCTAATGACATAAGAAGGAGGAAAGTAAATCAGATGTTCCGAAACAGCAGATTAGTACGTCGCACCACCTTATTATCACCTGGCTTTCCAAAAACAGTCCGACCTGGAGACTTAAATACTCACATGGAGCAGGAGCTTTATGCACATTTACGTCGGATGAAACTGCTTCCTCCACAATGGCATCGGTAACGTGATAATCTCAATAAAAAGTAGGTTAGTTGTGATATGGTGAGTCAGAGCAGCAGACACAGAATAGAAGCATAATGGAAGTCTGTTAAACATGACATTTTACAGTCAGATATGGTAGTGTCCATGCACACAAGAAATCTACTGAAACCGTTCCTTTGGTAATAAATAATTGGTCTTGAGTGCAAAAAAGCAGGTCACTGGGGACAAAACCTACGTGAAAAGGAATTTACATGCAGTAAAAAAACAGCGGGCCTACGTTGCCCCATTCAAAGTCTTTTTTTTTTCACAAAACTAGTTCCACACTAATGCATTTACCGGTTCAAAATGTGACACACGACCACAGCATTTATGTTTTAATGATAGAACTTGAGTCAGGGTTAACATGTTTTATGTTTAGTGCAGTTTAAAATCAAAAACAGAATATGAAAATGAAGCTATTTTTAAAACTGATTTAATCTACATTGCACTTGGCTTTGAACAACAGCAGGGGGCGCTGTCTCTCAAAGTAAACGTCTGTGGCTGCTGTGAGAGAGCTGTGCCTCCAGTCTGCAGCAGATCGTGTTATTAAAAAGACAGAATTTGACCAAAAACCTACGTTCTTTTAACATCGTGAGTGTTTCTAACAAAGCTCATAAGGTGTTATTTATTGTAAGTCTTCCACACTGACACACGGTAAAGTGTCACGTGTTCTGTGAGCTGACTCAGCCTGGGCTTTGGCCAGCAGATGCTTTATAATCCTACATAGAAATATCTGCTGTGTGGCTGGTGGTTATCATAAATACTACTGTGAATACTACTTGTGTGGAGCTTGGGTGACGTGTTTGGGTGAACTGATGCACAGAACATGTTTTAACCTTTGAATGTCTTTGCAAGAAATTGTAAGCCACTATTTTAATCTAGAATATAGAACATTTTTTGGTCTCAGGCAAATTTTGAAATGAAAATGCATTAGCATGGACACAATCATAGTAGTCAAAATTCACCCCGATAAAGTCAAAGAACTAAGCTTCAGTGTCCAGACTCCCTCCCTGAGACTGTCCTGGGAAGGCCTGCTGCAGACTCTTACAGGAGGCTCGTCCTGCGGGGATAGAGGGGGTGAGTGACAGGGGGACCTGAAGCTGACCGGAGTGTGACAGGGGGATCTAAAGCTGACCGGGGTGTGACAGGGGGATCTGAAGCTGACCGGGGTGTGACAGGGGGATCTGAAGCTGACCGGGGTGTGACAGGGGGATCTAAAGCTGACTGGGGTGTGACAGGGGGACCTGTACTTGACTGGGGTGGGGATTCTGGAGGGACTGTGGGCAGGCCTGGGTCAGTGCGGGGCCTCACACGGGTTCTCAGCTTGTGCTTGTGCAGGTCTTTGCTGGAGGACTCCGTGCCTCCGTTGAGCAGGCCTGAGGGGTGGGGGCCCGCAGGAGGAGACTCGCTCAGGCTGAAGCACATGGAGGAGCTTTCACTGGAGGAGTCTGGGAACTCCTCTGAGAGAGGCAAAGTCAGGGGCAAAGGGCAGTCTCCAGGACGCTGCAGGTCCGCACTGCCATTCTCCTCATGAGGAAAGTGTCGCTGGTGATTGAGTTCAGACGCCCCGGCAGACCCCCCGGCCCCGTTCAGGGTCCCACATAGAACCTGCAAAGGTACTTGGCTCTGTAGGTGACTGGAAGTGTCAGCAGAGCGCTCTCTGTCCAAGCTGGAGCTGGAGATGGCAGGGAGTCTTTTGAGGCCTCGCCCTGCCCACTGCTCCATGACGCTGGCTCCTGAACACTGTCCGGTGAGTAAAGTCAGAGGGTCGTCTACAGGGAGGGGTCTCTGTGTCCTCCTGGACTCCTTTAAGTCTGGAAGAGATCCAGCCTTAGAGCCCACATTAAGAGAGGAAGAGGAGGAATTAGAGGAGGAGTAGGCAGAGTCTGTAATATCAGAGGTGGGCCCCAGGTGTGTTCTAGTCCCGCCTTTTGCTCCAGACTTCACCTGACGAGTGTTCTCTAAAAACTCAGCCTCCAGACTGCGGTACAGGTCCTGCTCTCTTTGGGGGTCCAGTGGAGGCAGCATGTGGAAGGCCAGTCCTCTCAGTTCCTCCGCAGAGCCGTTTGTCTGAGGCCCTCCTTTGCCGTGGGACTGCCGAGGCGGGCGGGTCACATGGTGGTGGTTGGGGAGGAGTGAGGAGCGCGCCTCTCCCCCGTCACTGGAGGGAGTCGTCCTTTCCCGAGTGAAGGGGAGCGAGGGGCCGGCGGTCTGGGTGTACTGATGCTCTTCTTACTGGAGCTGGTGATCTTCGCTGGGGAGTTGGTCCCCACTGACGCCTGCCTCTTGCTGGTCCTGGGAGACGATGGGACCACCTGCTTAGGCCTCAGGTCTTCTCTGTGAGACACTGGCCCAGGACTGGCATCACTGGTGCGAGTGCGACTGATGAGTTTCCCCTGGCTGTGTGAGCGAGGAACATGAAACCTGCGAGGCCCGTCGCTGCCCAGGGAGCGGCCCCTCTCTGGAGGCTGCTCGGTGGTGCTGGGGGGACTGGGTTTGAGGCTGGGCTCTCTAGACTGGCTGCGTGCCCGAGGCGAGGGCCGGGGTCTGGCTGTGCTGGTGGCAGTGGGTCGTTCTATAACATGCTTGCCTTCTCTGCGGTTAACCATCAGGATGACCTCCTCTCCCGAGCGGCGTGTGTACGAAGCCCCGCCCCTTTAGAGGACGCAGTGGACGAATCGCTGTCCCCAGAGAGACGCCTGGTCAGCGGCAGCGCGGTGTCCCTGGTCCTACAACACACAGACATACAACAGTCAGCTCTCAGCCTTTAGAATGACAGTTTGGGGCCTGTTGGGTTAGTTGTTAGTTGTTACAGCCTGGTGTCAGTCCAGCCTCACACAAGCGTGGTCTCAGTCTGACTGTCTCATGGCTGAGGTTTGTGATAAATACAGATGCTGAAGAGGACCGTGAACCTGGAGCTTGGGACAGGCTGTTTCTTAGAAAAGTGGACAAAGGCCAAGGATTAGCAGAGATACAAGATGGAGTTAGGGATTAGAGAGAGTCCTGTCACGCACCGGTGAGACACTCTGCTACCACAGTGTAAGTTTAAACAGCACTTGTAGACCAGACTCATTTTGCACAATGCCTTGTTTATAAAAAGAAACATGCAATACTTTTTCCATACATTTACTGAACGTGAGTAAACTACAGCAGCACTTTCATAATGAGAGCTTTTTCTGCTGCTGCATTACAAACTGCACTTCCAGCTCAGAACAGAGAATACATTTAATCTTTGACAAACTTTATCGCTGAGTTCGGTTTGCAGATATAATTAGCTGGTGTTTGTGTCTGGCTTCGACCTGTTGACCTACTTTGTGACAGTAAAGCGGAGCAGAGCTAATCTAAGTGGGAGTATCTGTGTGTTTGGATTAAAACTCCACCCAAACAGGGCTAATAGGCTGGGGTCTTTGCCGTTGTGCCTTTGAGCCTCTGCTATGCATCCATATTAAAAATAACACTGCCTACATAATTGGCAAAAGGAAAAGAGTAAAGATCCTGGTCTCTTTTGATGGTAACAAGTGTCAGAAGAGCTCTAGACAAACAAACTAGCCCAGGTACACAACAACTACAGTTGGTGTTCCAGCGGTCTCCCATCCAAGTGCTGACCAGGCCCTGTCCTGCTTAGCTTCTGATATCTGACGGGATCAGGCTTTAACAAACAGGTATGTGGACGATAACACCGAGCGGCACTTCAGAGGCCGAGTGACCCGAGGCAGGATTAGAGCTGTCTGAGCCTCTGCAGGTGTTTGGAGACACAAATACACTGCTGTTACGCACCGCACACACTGCTGTTACGGGCCACACACACTGCTGTTACGCACCACACACACTGCTGTTGCGCGCCACACACACTGCTGTTACGCACCACACACACTGCTGTTACGCGCCACACACACTGCCGTTACACACAGGGCCGGTCCTGGCATAGGCAAACTAGGCGGTTGTAGCAAAAGATGTATTAATGGCTAAAAATATTACAGGTAATAGGAAATTGCGTCTATTTTCTTCATTAATTCAAACATTACCTTTGTCTTCAACAGTAATAGATATTCAGAAAAAATTTACAAAAAATATATTGCTGTTTGGGGGCGGGGCTCCAAATAAAATCTTGCCAAGGACGTCAAAAAGGCTAGGGCCGGCCCTGGTTACACACCACACACTCTGCTGTTACACACCGCGTTCATGGTCTTTAGTTTAGTTTACTGTTGCGTTCAGGGTCTTTAGTTTAGTTTACTGTTGCGTTCATGTCCTTTATTATAGTTTACTGTTGCGTTCATGGTCTTTAGTTTAGTTTACTGTCGCGTTCAGGGTCTTTAGTTTAGTTTACTGTTGCGTTCATGTCCTTTATTATAGTTTACTGTTGCGTTCATGGTCTTTAGTTTAGTTTACTGTTGCGTTCATGTCCTTTATTATAGTTTACTTTTGCGTTCATGTCCTTTATTATAGTTTACTTTTGCGTTCATGGTCTTTATTATAGTTTAATGTTGCATTCATGTCCTTTATTATAGTTTACTTTTGCGTTCAGGGTCTTTAGTTTAGTTTACTTTTGCGTTCATGGTCTTTAGTTTAGTTTACTTTTGCGTTCATGGTCTTTAGTTTAGTTTACTGTTGCGTTCATGGTCTTTAGTTTAGTTTACTGTTGCGTTCATGTCCTTTATTATAGTTTACTTTTGCGTTCATGTCCTTTATTATAGTTTACTTTTGCGTTCATGTCCTTTATTATAGTTTACTTTTGCGTTCATGGTCTTTATTATAGTTTAATGTTGCATTCATGTCCTTTATTATAGTTTACTTTTGCGTTCATGTCCTTTATTATAGTTTACTTTTGCGTTCATGGTCTTTATTATAGTTTAATGTTGCGTTCATGTCCTTTATTACAGTCTAATAAACGTGTGTGTTGTCCCACCTGAGGCGGTTGAGATGTCGGGGTTCGGAGCGGTCTCGAGGGGGGCGGGGCAGCAGGCTGTGGGCGGGGCCTTCTACCTCAGAGGAGCGGCTGGGGAGGAGCCTGAGCGGCAGGGGGAGGAGCTGGCTTTACAGGTGCTGATAGGCTCATTCCTCCAGTGAGGGCCTGGGCTGGTGGAGCGAGATGACTGAGCACTGGAGGACTTGCTCTGGGCCCCCTGAGGCTGGCCCTGGCCCTGGCCCCCGGCTTTGGCCTGGTGGTACCGGTGAGCTGTGAGGGACACCAAAGGGACACCAAAGGAGGGTTAGAGCACACACACCACACAACACCAGCTCAGCACATAAATAATTCAAATATTTATGAGCTAGAATATACTGTACACAATGCATTCAACAATAACTAATGATTATTGGTGGTTTTGAAAATAACTAGCAGATAACTTTTATAAAACAATGGAAATGTAGTACTTTTATAAAAACATGCTAAATGCATATTAAAAAGGCTTCAAAGTTGTCATCTGGATAACGTATTTTAAGATCGAGACGTTTTCATACGAAAGTAATTTTCAATCTGAATCATCTGAATCTAAATCATCAAATTGAAAATGACTTATGGATGAGAGTCGATTTGTCTTGATCTTCAAATACGTTGTCCAGATGACTCACTCCTGGACAAATGAGGGATTACATACATACTAAATGCATATGATGGTTTAGTTTTGGAGCATCAGCCGCAGTGGGATGACTGTAGGAAATACTGCTGTCGTCTCCTCAGGCACTTTACAGTTATGTTTCCTAGTGTGGATCTGGTGTGAGTCAGTCTGCCCCAGGGCAGCCGTGGCTACAGTAAAAGCTTACCACTACCAAGTCTGAGTGAATGAAGAATGTAAAATGTGACGTGTCTTTGAGGGTCATGTAGATTTTTCTCTTCTTTACAGTTAGGTAACAGTTGTGGAATTACATCTAGATACTGGATGTCATATTTTTGTTCAGACAATTATAAACCTCAACAAAACAACCAAACTAAAAAGGTTTAGCACAATTTGAACTATAACAGTGCTGTCTAACCTGTTGTCAGAGCATCAGAAGATCTTGGACTTAAATGAATTAAATGAGCCAGATAAAGACAATTCCATATAAAAAGTATGATTCTGATCAAAGTGATAAACAGTTACGCTGTGCAGTAGGTAAGTGGCTCAGTCTATGCTTCCATCAGAAATGAAATGGTTCTGGTCTTTTCTCAGTCCCACGTCTCTTCTCTGAACTGTTTCATCATCTTCAGACCAAAGGACGATTTATACTTCCCCGTTACGTTACGTCCTTGCACAGACTGCCATTGGATCTTCTGTCTCTTGTTTTATTCTCCGTGGCTTCTGGTAATCAGAAAGCTTACAACAACAGTAGCACCATGTTTGTGCCGTTCTTGTGCTGCTACGCACAAAGTCACTTGGCATCAAAACGCACAGCTAATCTGTGATCTGGTTGTGATTGGTTTAACTGACTAGACACACCTGGAATCTGATTAGCTCTGAAGAGAAGCTCCAATGGCAGCCTGTGCGAGAACGTAACGTAACGAGGAATTATAAATCGGCCTTGAAGTGTGGACAGGAAACAGGAAGTGACATCACACTCACCAAAAGCAGCGCAGCGGCACGGGTCGTGTTTGTCCAGGTAATGTTCCAGAGTGTCCCAGCCTCCTCCCACTCGCACCATCACGTGTGTGCGCAGGACCTGGGACAAAAACAGGACAATAGAGGGATTATGTGTTTCTCAACACGGAAGATGAGCGCGACCGCAGAAGACGCCGCTGATTGACACAAACTGTAGCAGCAACACGAGCCAGGGCTGTTGTCAGCTAACTACAAGTTTATCACTGTGAGAAAATGAAATTTATGCTGCTGATTCAACATTTGTGAGTGAAATTCAACCCTACGGCCCAAACAAACATGTGGCCTGCTTGTCAAAGAGGAGCTGTGGGTCAGGGGCTGTGCTTTTAAAGTCTGGTAAAGTGTGTGTGTTCACTTTTTCCCGACCCACAGCGCCTGTGCCCAGGCACATGAGCAGAGCGAGTCTCTGCATAAGCGCGGAGATTCTGTTAGTTCACTCACAACTTTTCCTTATGAAAACCCGTTTCAGAAGCTGCACTTTTCCTGCTGTTACAGCCGTCGTTGTGTCTACAACAGATGACAATCAAGAGCAATTTTATGTAGAAGATGGCTTCAGGACTTGTCCAAAACCTCTGCCTGCGTCTGATGTCCATCACATTTGCAGCCTCCAGTGCACACCTGATGCAGACGAACGGATTTAAACTTCTCACTTCCTCTGATGTCGACAACGAGGTCTGGAACTAGCCGAGCCAGCATACATAATGACAGTCCCTTCATAAGAGTCTGACTTTCTATGAACTAACAAACGATGAACAGAGGACCAGGGTTAACAACTGTGTCGCTATGGCAACTACGCCACCGGATTTATCGACCCAGGTCAATCTGAGACCTGACGACGTTAGTGCATAACCTTTATCAATAATGCAGGCTTACTGAGCAGGATTGAACGAACAACTGTGAACGAATTTCATCTTTCATTTTGTCTTCTTTCAATTCACATCTACCACAACCATCACAGCAGGTTGACACAACAGTCTGTTCCAGTCCGGCAGGCTAAAGCCACAACAGCACAGCGAGGTGATGGCAACGACAGTTCTATGAGGATCTGCTGAACACATGTGAGTCAGACTGAGAGAGGAAAGAGGAGAAGGAGAGAGAGAGAGAGAGAGAGAGGAGAGAGAGAGAGAGAGAGAGAGAGAAGAGAGAAGGAGAGAGAGAGAGGAGAGAGAGAGAGAGAGAGAGAGAGAATGAAAGAGAGAGGAGAGGAGGGAGGAGAGAGAGAGAGAGAGAAAGAGGAGAGAAAAGAGAGAGGAGGAGAGAGAGAGATAGAGAGAGGAGAAGGAGAGCAGAAGAAGAGAAAAGAGAGAGAGAGAAGGAGAGGAGGGAGGAATGCAGAGAGGAGAGAGGGGAAAAAGAGGAGTCATGCTGGACTTGCCTGCAGACAACAGCAGGTGGTGCTGTTTCTAAAAGTCTAGAAAGTCTCCAGTGTAACACTGCTGCTGGAAAACCCTGCACTATCTACACCTGTCTGCACCTGTCTCTGCACCTGTCAGCTTCTGTCTGCACCTGTCTCTCTTGCCTGCTCCTGTCTCTGCACCTGTCTCACCTGTCTGCTCCTGTCTGCACCTGTCACTGCTCCTGTCACTGCTCCTGTCACTGCTCCTGTAACAAGACACACTTCAGACACAAAGTACAAATAAAAGTAGAATTCCTGGACTGGTTTAGATGAAAATATGAGTTCTAATGTGAACTGTGGCCTGTGACATTCCGCTCTAATGAAAGAGCGAGCAGCCAAAGAATGGAATATATAAGACAAGTGTCCCACCCCCAACACCAGGCTGTTACCATGGAGATGGAGCCAAGGACACGCTGCTGTCGCGGCACAGACACATCAGGAAACACATCAGGAAACACTAACCCTGACATGACTGATGATATGTGCACTTGTCCAATAAAAGCTTTCTTACTTATCCAGCCAGTCTTGTAGATTATTTGGCTGAGGAGGTTCGGACCTGTGCAGAACAGCAGTGGGGACAGTGCATCTTCTTGGTATATGCCACATTTGATGGACACTTGGGCAAGTGGCTTCCCATTGGCTAAAAGTGTGTTTTTTTCATAACCTCATCTAGTTTGCAATGAAAGCCCTCAGAGTTCTGTTGATGTTGTACAGCTCCAAGCATTCAGTGATCCACGTGTGTGGCATTGAGTCATAGGCTTTCTTGTAATCAATCCAGGCTGTGCACAGGCTGGTGTGACAGGTTCTGCAGTCTTAGGCGACTATTCTGTCGACCAGGACTTGGTGTTTGGCTCCTCTGGTATCTTTACCAATGCACTTCTGTGCTTCGCTCATTTATTGACCAAAGTGCCCACTTATCTTAGCCGCCATGATGCCTGACATGAGCTTCCATGTTGTGGAGAGACAGGTTATCGGCCGATACCATTTGTCCTTTTTTTAGTCTTTCAGGGTGAGTCCCATCCCTCTGCAGCTGGTTCCTTTGTGCTGCCATGAGCTCATGGAGTACAGGAGGTGTGGATCATGTCAGGGCCTGGTCCTGTCCAGTTTTTTATACCTGAGACTCTTTAGGCTTTTTCCCACATGAAAGTACCAAGAACTAGTCCCAACATTCCTTCAGCCCCTGTTTAGTCAGAAGAACTGTCCGGTCTGTGTTCACATAGCAGCAGTTTCTGAAAGTGGGTCTAATTGGCTTTAACATCAACATCTTTATAGTCTGGAACATTTAAAAAGTCATTATGCGGTGTTAGGAAAATGCAGATTAAAATAAATACATTTTAGGAGTTATTGCTTTTAAATAATTTTTCTCATGGATAAGAAAAGTTTATCTAAATGTAAGGATGTATAAAACATATTTCTAATCAAAGTTAAACTAGTAAATGTGTTTGTGTCACCAAAAAGTTGACACAAAGTCTGACTAGAAAGTACCGGCCCCAGAGCAGGAGCTAAAAAAGTTCATAAAGTGTGGCCACAGTCCATAGTTCCTGCTCTGTGTGGGAACAGTGGGAAAAGGCCTTTTGTTGGACGTCTGCCACTGTGCTAGTCACTGGATTCTGTTCAGGGAGATTGCTGTGGTCTTCCTTCAGATCCACCAGCCTCTGTGCATCGCTGCTGTGTGATGCCTCCCTCTACCAGACACATTTCTGTTCAGTTTCCAGTCTCTGTCTACCATTGAGAGTACACTTTCACAGGCTGTGTTGTGAGCAGCCAGTTTTATTCGTCTGGCTTCATTATCTTTCGTGTGTCTCTGTAGGCGGCCTGTCGAGTGCTTCAGGTCTGGGTCTCTGGCTGTACCTCTTGTGTACTGGTTCTTTCATTGCACATCTCTGGGCCTTTGTTAATTGTCTCACTTCCCTCCGAGCTGCCTTCACTTTTGCCTCCAACCTTCGTTTAGACAGAGGAGCAGATAAAACCAGAGGAAATGAGCTGATGCTGGAGGGTCCCAGAGGAGGACAGGGACACACCCAGGAGAGAGGCCCAGGACGAGGTCTTATCAGCGTCCCGGCCTGGACATACGCACATACACACGACCGCTCCGTTTGGCTGCTGCGTCCTGAGCCATAGAAACAGGAGATCATTAATACTGACCACGGCGTCTTTGTAAAATAAATGTAGCTGTGGCCATGATATTTTGCATCCCTTGGTCTTTAACAATGTCGATGGGTCTACATGTCGATGGGTCTACATGTCGGTGGGTCTACATGTCGGTGGGTCTACATGTCGATAGGGTCTACATGTCGGTGGGTCTACATGTCGGTGGGTCTACATGTCGGTGGTCTACATGTCGATGGGTCTACATGTCGGTGGGTCTACATGTCGGTGGGTCTACATGTCGGTGGGTCTACATGTCGATAGGGTCTACATGTCGGTGGGTCTACATGTCGGTGGGTCTACATGTCGGTGGGTCTACATGTCGGTGGGTCTACATGTCGGTGGGTCTACATGTCGGTGGGTCTACATGTCGATAGGGTCTACATGTCGATAGGGTCTACATGTCGGTGGGTCTACATGTCGGTGGGTCTACATGTCGATGGGTCTACATGTTGATGGGTCTACAGTACATGCTGTGGCTGTCCATTTATCTGTGATGCTTTTGTTAACATTGCCATCCTCGGCTTGGTGTTGATGTAAGTTAGTAGCAGCGCTCACACGTGTTTGGCTTTAAGGTGGTATTTCTTTAAGGTGGTATTTCTTTAAGGTGGTATTTCAAGCTTGTTGTGAAAGGAGAGTTCATCATTGCAGTAAATACACAATACCTTCATTTTATCTAGAGTCCTGTCGGGATGTTTTTTGAACAGCCGAGCCGAGCGCACCAGTCGGAGTCTTTACTCTGCGTATGTATTCACTTGAGCTACTACGCAGACCTAATCACAACCTGCACCGCCGCCTTCCAGGTATCCCTCCCTCCGCTGCGTACTGAGCGGTCAAATTAAATAGTGTGATTAATCTGCGATAATCCATGAATAATGTGTTAATTTCTTATGATGAATCACATGATTAACGCGTTAACTTTGACAGCCCTAGTTTAAACTCGTGTAAATAACAACAATCCATACTCGACTCAATACTGTTTCTTAGTAATCGTCATTTTTGGTTTGATTTTCCTGCACACTAATTTGCTGGTTTCCTTATAGCCACGAACCAATCAAACAGCTGCATGTGCGACAACTGGCAACGCAGACTCTACAAGGAAGTCTCCAAAACCTCGCCTTCACGACCTGCTCCGCGACCTCTGACCCCCGACAGCCCCATTCACACCGGACACACGTGAGCCATTATCATTGTTACAGACAACAACTACGTTTGGAGTGAGCTTCCGGGCTGCTGCGCCGTGGCACTCACCCTGATGAAGATGAGGGCGCTGGAGTCTCCCACCTTGTACTTCCCCTCGGACACTTTGATCATGGGGAACTGCGCGGGACAAGAGCAGCGGCCCAGGATCTCACGCACCTGAAACAGAAGAAGGGAGAGGGACGTGAGGTTTGAGGAAGGTCACGTCACAAAACAGCACTTCACAGGACGAGGACAGTCAGCTCTTTAGCCACTGGGTTTGTTTGTTTGAGATGCGATTCAGGAGCTTGTTGTGGATAAAAATCAAATGTGAACCCTCTTATTTACAGTCAAATCAAACATTCTGGGATGGATCAGAATTAGTTTTTATTCCAAACAAAAAAAATACCTAAAAATATAATATATAGACACACAATCCATGAGAACACGTTGCGTTTTTAAAAGCTAAAATAAGACAATCGGCCTTGTGGATCGGTCGATCTCTAATAAGAGACTGTGTCGACGTCAAGCTGATATCTGTGGCTGTTTATTTGTATTCCTTTAGTCCATCTTGACGATTGATTCAAATCAAATCAAAGTTTATTTATAAAGCGCTTTTCATACAAACAATGTAACACAAAGTGCTTTACAGTGCAATTAAAAAACAATCCAAATCAAATCAATCAAATCAAACTTTATTTATAAAGCGCTTTTCATACATGCATGTAACACAAAGTGCTTTACATTTAATTAAAAACAATCCCACATGCCCCCCACCCTCCACCCGTCCCGCCAGTCAACCCCCATATAACAAGCACCCCCACATGCCCCCACCCCACCCACACACACACTCACCCGCACACACACACAACACATACACCCTTACGCAAACAATGAAACACAGCTCCTTTCACATACATACATAGGCTGGGTACAGATGGACCAAAGGCAGCATCATCAGAGGAGCTGTCTGCACCAGGAGCAGTGCCACCTGCAGCCGCAGGGCACCAGCCAGAGCCCAGAGAGGAGATAAGGTCAAGACCAAACCTCCAGGCCCATGAGCCAGAGTCCAGCAGCCACAGCCGACCACAGCTCCCGGTGCAGAGGCTCCTCAGAGGAAACACTGGAGACCCTAAAAGTGATTAAGAAATTCAAATAAATAAAAAGTACAGGCAAACTAAGAACTAAAGTGTAACAGAAAAGCTTAAAAATACTCAATCTAACACTAGTAATAAATAAATAAATATATTAATGAGAATAAATAATACATGTAAAACAATAAATACTACTTAAAAGCTAAGCTAAAAAGATGGGTCTTGAGCCTGCTCTTAAAAACCTGAATGTTCTCTGCGGCCCTGAGGTCCTCCGGCAGACTGTTCCATAGACGGGGGCATAAAACTGGAAAGACGCCTCGCCGTGAGTGTGTGTCCTGACTTTGGGAATGACTAGGAGCCTGCTGCCGGAGGAGCGCAGGGTCCGCGAGGGTTCATAAGGTAAAAGCAGTCCTGAAAGATAAGAAGGCCCAAGACCATTAAGACATTTAAAAACCAATAAAAGAACTTTAAAATCGATCCTAAAACACACAGGGAGCCAATGCAGCGATTTTAAAACCGGTGTAATGTGGTCCCGCCCCTGGTCTTAGTCAGGACACGTGCTGCTGAATTTTGTAGTAATTGTAAACCTGAAATAGACTTTTTGGGAAGACCAGAGAGCAGGGCATTACAATAGTCTATACGACTGGTGATAAAAGCATGCATTAGCGTCTCTGTGTTGGCCCGAGAGAGAATGGGACGGACTCTGGCGATGTTTCTAAGATGATAAAAACTATTTTTGTGATATTTTTTATATGTGGGATAAAAGTCAGCTCAGAGTCAAAAATAACGCCCAGGTTTCTTACTTGTGATGATGGATTAAAAGATTGTGTTTGTAATTTGGATAAAAGTTTCTCTCTCTGAGCCTCAGGACCGATGACTAAAACCTCAGTTTTGTCCTGGTTAAGCTGGAGAAAGTTTTCTGCCATCCAGGATTTGATGTCTAAAATGCAGTTAAAAAGAGCGTCCATTGGCCTGGTGTCATCAGGAGACATGGAGATATAAAGCTGTGTATCATCTGCATAACTGTGAAAGTTGATTCCATGTCTCCTGATGACACCACCAAGAGGGAGCATGTACAGGTTAAAAAGTACAGGACCTAAAATGGAACCCTGAGGCACACCACATGTGATTTCATGAACCTGAGAGGAGCAGGTATCTAAACTTACCATAAAAGTTCTGTCTGTGAGGTAGGACGTAAACCATTTGTGCACAGTACCAGAGAGGCCGACCAGGTGTTTGAGTCTGTGTAAAAGAATAGTGTGGTCTACTGTATCGAAGGCAGCGCTTAGATCCAGTAGAACAACACTGTCACCTGTTTAGAATCATAATTTAGTCTAAAATCATTTAAAATCTTTGTCAAGGCTGTCTCGGTACTGTGGTTTACCCTAAAACCAGACTGACATTCTTCAAGAATGTTGTGTGTGTTTAAAAAATAATTAAGCTGAGTAAAAACAAGTTTTTCTAAAATTTTGCTTAAAAATGGTAAGTTAGATACTGGTCTGTAATTGTTAAATCATTAAAATCCAGATTGCTCTTCTTCAGCAGGGGCCTGACCACTGCAGCTTTAAAAGCAGTGGGAAAGACCCCTGTCTGAAGAGAGCAATTCATTATGTTTAAAAGCTCGTCTCTAAAAGATTCATAAAATGACTTAAAAAACTGCGTTGGGACGGGGTCTAAAAGACAAGTGGTGGGCTCACTGACGAGAAAACTTTATCAAGCATCTCAGCATTAACCAGGACAAAACTGTCCAGTGTTTCCTCTGGTAAGATAAACAATCAGATGTGTCAAAAACAGTAGTTCGAGTAGATAAAATGTCACATCTGATTTGTTTATCTTTCCCATGAAGTGGTCTGCAAACTGCTCACAAAGAGCATCAGTGGGAGGGAGTTTGGGACTGTTAAAATCAGGGTTAATAAGGTGGTCAATGGTGGAGAAGAGAATTTTGTGGTTATTTTTATTATCTGAGATTATTTTGAAAAATATGCATTTCGTTTTTTTCTGATGAAGGCGTTGTATGTTTTAAGTTGTTGATTATAAATTTCATAGTTCACTGTTATTTTGTTTTTTCTCCATTTTCTTCTGCCCTTCTGCAATTTCTTTTTAGTTGTTTATTTCCTCATTTTTCCAAGGGGCCACTGATTTGGAGGGGGCCTTTTTTAATTTTAATGGAGCAACGTGATCAAGGGTTGTTGAAGTCTACTGTTAAAATCATTCACAATAAAATCACAGGGGCAGGTAAAACAATTGGAGGAGTGTTTTTTAAAACCTGAATAAAATTTGCAGCCACTTCAGGGGTAAGATGACGCTTCCTCACAGTTCTCACAGAGGTCTCCTGCTGAATAAAACCAGTGATATTAAAAAAAAGACCATTAAGACACTTAAAAACCAGTAAAAGAACTTTAAAATCGATCCTAAAACACACAGGGAGCCAATGCAGTGATTTTAAAACCGGTGTAATGTGGTCCCGCCCCTGGTCTTAGTCAGGACACGAGCTGCTGAATTTTGTAATAATTGTAAACCTGAAATAGACTTTAATTTAATTTAATTTAATTTAATTGACCTTTATTTAACCAGGGAAGTCCCACTGAGATTCAGAATCTCTTTTGCAGGGGAGCCTGGGGGAAGGGTCAGGGGAGGCATTAATGGACATGTTTTTAGTTGTAGGAGGAAACCTACGCAGACACGGGGAGAACATGCAACTCCACATCGAAAGGCCCCGGGTCGACTGGGAGTCGAACCCAGAACCTTCTTGCTATGAGGCCAGAGCGCTAACCGCTGCGCCACCGTGTCGCCCATACCGACTTTTTGGGAAGAGCAGCGAGCAGGGCGTTACAGTAGTCTATGCGACTGGTTATAAAAGCAGCATCAGCGTCTCTGTGTTGGCCCGAGAGAGAATGGGACGGACTCTGGCCATGTTTTTAAGATGGTAAAAACCTATTTTTGTGATATTTTTAATGTGAGGAATAAAAGTCAACTCAGAGTCAAAAATAACGCCCAGGTACTGCTAAAATCGTTCACAATAAAATCACAGGGGGCAAGTAAAACAAGATTGGCCCATTTTAATTGACAGCTCAACCGGCCAATCACGTGTGAGTATTAAACTTGTGCAAGCTCCAAGAACAAACAGCTCTAAAACACTTTGACCGTGTTCAGACTTTTACACGCAGCTAAAAATAGTTGTTCTGAGGCGACGCCCACTTTCCCAGGACCACATCAGGAGAACTGTTCAATGTGTCTGAACCGCAAACACACACTTAGTGACATCATGGTGCAGTGACATCATGTGGGCCGGGAAGAAGAAGGGAGGGAGAGAGGGAGGAGGAGAGAGAGAGGGTGGGAAGAGGAGGAGGGGGAGGGGAAAGCAAGAGAGAGAGAGAGAAAGAAGGGAAGAGGAGGAGGAGGAGGAGAAGAGAGTGAAAGCAGAAGAAAGAGAGAGAAAGAAAGAGGGGGAGGGAGGAGAGAGGGGAAAGCAGTAGAGAGAGAGAGAGAGAGAGAGAAAGAAGTGAAGAAGAGGAGGAGGAGGGGAAAGCAAGAGAGAGAGTAAGAAGGGAGGAGGAGAGAGGGGAAAGCAGGAGAGAGAGAGAAGGGAAGAGGAGGAGGAGGGAGGGGAAAGCAGAAGAGAGAGAGAGAGAGAAAGAGAGAGAGAGGGAGAGAGAAAAAAGAGAAGAGGAGGAGGAGGGAGGGGAAAGCAGGAGAGAGAAAGAGAAAGAAGGGAGGAGGAGGAGGGGAGAGGGGAAAGCAGTAGAGAGAGAGAGTAAAGAGGAGGGAGGAGGGGGGGAGAGCAGAAGAGAGAGAGAGAAAGAGAGAGAGAGAAAGAAGGGAAGAGGAGAGAGGGGAAAGCAGTAGAGGGGGGGCAGAGAGAGGACGAGGTGGGAGAGAGAGAGAGAGGGAGAGACATGGAGAAAGAGGAGAAAGAGAAGGAGAGGGAGAAATAGAGAGGGAGAACAAGATAGGAGAAAGAGAGCGAAAAGAGGGGGAGAGAGAGACAGGGGGAGAGGGAGAGAAAGAGAAAGAAAGGATAGAGAGAGAAAAAAGAGAGAGAGAGATGGGAAGAGAGAGACAGGGAGAGAGAGAGAGAGAAAGGAGAGAGAGAAAGAAAGAAAGAAAGAAAGAAAGAAAGAAAGGAGAGAGAAAGGCAGGGACAAAGAAGAGAGAGAGGGGGAGAAACACTGAAAAAAGTGAAAAGAGAGCGAGCGGAGGGTGAGGGGTTCAGACCTGGGCGAGCGGAAAACCAACAAGAACAAGATAAGGCTGAAGTCAGACATTGTGTGGACATTGTTTTTCTTTTAGACTCATGAAACTCTCCTGGAGCCACGGAGGTCGTTTCCATAGCAACTCAAATCTACCAGCGAGACCACGAGAGTCAAAAACAGAGGAGGTCACAAAGAAGCACAAGACACCACACGCTTCAGCTGTGTCAGGTTTTTACTCCCCTTCACAGATCACAGACTAAACATGTTGGACTGAAACACAGGACTGGACTAGGACTGGACTAGGACTGGACTAGGACTGGACTGGACTAGGACTGGACTAGGACTGCACCACTGGACTAGGACTGGACTAGGACTGGACTAGGACTGCACTAGGACTGGAGTAGGACTGGACTAGGACTGGAGTAGGACTGGACTAGGACTGGACTAGGACTGGACTAGGACTGCACTAGGACTGGACTAAGACTGGACTGGGACTGGACTAGGACTGGACTAAGACTGGACTGGGACTGGACTAGGACTGCACTAGGACTGGACTAAGACTGGACTAGGACTGCACTAGGACTGGACTAAGACTGGAGTAGGACTGGACTAGGACTGGACTAGGACTGGACTAGGACTGGACTAAGACTGGACTAGGACTGCACTAGGACTGGACTAGGACTGCACTAGGACTGGACTAGGACTGGACTAGGACTGCACTAGGACTGGACTAGGACTGGACTGGGACTGGACTAGGGCTGGAATAGGACTGCACTAGGACTGGACTAGGACTGGAATAGACTGGACTAGGACTGGACTAGGACTGGACTAGGACTGGACTAGGACTGGACTAGGACTGGACTAGGACTGGAGTAGGACTGGACTAGGACTGGACTAGGACTGGACTAGACTGACTAGGACTGCACTAGGACTGGACTAAGACTGGAGTAGGACTGGACTAGGACTGGACTAGGACTGGACTAAGACTGGACTAGGACTGCACTAGGACTGGACTAGGACTGCACTAGGACTGGACTAGGACTGGACTAGGACTGGACTAGGACTGCACTAGGACTGCACTAGGACTGGACTAGGACTGGACTGGGACTGGACTAGGGCTGGAATAGGACTGCACTAGGACTGGACTAGGACTGGATAGGACTGGACTAGGACTGGACTAGGACTGGACTAGGACTGCACTAGGACTGCACTAGGACTGGACTAGGACTGCACTAGGACTGGACTAGGACTGGACTTGGACTGCACTAGGACTGCACTAGGACTGGACTAGGACTGGACTAGGACTGCACTAGGACTGGACTAGGACTGGACTAGGACTGCACTAGGACTGGACTAGGACTGGGACTAGGACTGCACTAGGACTGCACTAGGACTGGAGTAGGACTGGGCTAGGACTGGACTGGGACTGGACTGGGACTGGACTAGGACTGGACTAGGACTGGAGTAGGACTGCACTAGGACTGGACTAGGACTGGACTAGGACTGCACTAGGACTGGACTAGGACTGGACTAGGACTCTGAGGAGAACGACACATGCAGCGAGTCTAGAAACGTCCTCTTCTGTGAGCGAGTGAAAAGTGTTAAGCTGAAAGAGTTAATAGAAAAACTGTCTCTCTCCCGCCATCTGGACTAATGACATCAGTGCTTCATGCAGAAGGTTTAAAACTTACATTTTAATGAATTATTATTGCACTATTAAAGGAAGTCTATAAAGGACAACTGTGTTTCAATATCTAAATAACCTCTGCCGTACACTGGTGCGAGTTCTCGTGCAAGACTTAAGTGCTTAAAACCATGTGCCCTTATACACAGACCTCGGAGCAGTGCGAGTGTGACCAAAGTATTTCACTCTGCATTGTGTGTGCTGGTCTATGATTGCCGGTGCATGACGGAACCACAGGACACATCCGATCAAGCAGTCTCCACAACAAGAGTAAACAATCTTTAACATGTGCTGCTAACCGCTGGCCCAAACTACAAGGGAAAAAGAGACAATGACAGCGTGAGTATTTTTCCCGATCTCTTCACATCAATAAACAAAACATCGGAACAATTCAAAGTCTTAATATTGACCCGAATACAACTATAGATTGCTCAATGACCAAAACAAAAGTGAAACAATGGCCAAAATGCACATAAAACACCAGATTATATTGGGTAACCAACCTTCTTCGCACCACGGGTTTTAAAGGGAAGAGGAAGCCACGACCCCCCCAATTTATACCAGAGTGCCAGAGGGGCACACGAAGAAGAAGCAACATCCGGGCCAAGACAGCACAGTAACTAGGCGCCAGGTATGCAGAACAAATAAAAGAAAAATAATATTGTGTAATTAAAATATAATAAACCGGTTACACGAGTGCACGTCCGAGAGTCGCGCGAGTGTGCAGAAAGAATCCGTTAGAGAGTCTATTTTGGGCAGCGGTTGGATGCGGCTTTCAATTCATAAACAAGCATTCTCGCGGTAATCCACGTGAATCTACGTGGCTTTGAACAATAACGGACCACAGTGGACTGCTGCTGGTGTACAAAGCACTGAGCAAGAAACTCGAACTCGCCTCGCAGTCTGTGTACGGGAGGCGTAATGGTGATGGGCAAATGGTGCTTCAGTGTCGACTCAAACCATTTGCCAACTGAACCGAAACATAACCTGGTGTTTCACAGAAGTGGTTCATTTGCTCTGTGGCGCTATCTTGTGGTCAAAAACATGTATGCATGTAAAATGAAACCGTGTCATGAACAAATAATCCAACAATACTGTATTTAGTAGCTTAACTGTATAAATATTTGCACAGTTCATCTGTTTATTTGTCATTTCTAAAGTGACATCCAGACACAAATATACAATAAAAAGTTTTGTTTGGGCTCGAACACTCTAAGCAGATGCTCAGCGTGTTGAGCAATAGAGGTTCTGCACTGACATCATTTTATTCCAAAAATGCTTAGCAACATTTAGAATGAGTGGCATTTCTTCAATGTATTTCTTTGTTTTTGCGGCAACAGCTTGTCTATAAGTTGATGATTTAGGAAATTTTAACTGCAACAAACAAACTCAAAAACATCTTTTTAAGAAGAAAAAGGTAATAAGTTCAACTGTGTGTGATTTCAATGTCTGATAAATGTGAGAAGCTAAAGTCTTGTTGTTTATCTGCTTTGCTACAACTGTTGACTTGATTTTCTCTTTTTACATGTCAGTTACAAACCCAGTGCTCAGTAGACTTGTGGTGGTAGTTTATTTTTCCGGTTTTAGCTGTTTATTGAACTCTTACAAGAGAAAATGTCTTTTCTCTCCATTAACTCTCTCAGCATCAACATTTAGAATGAGTCATGTCACCTGCAGAAACTCTATTGTGACGCTCTGTTAATTCAATCCAAAATCTACTTATCCTTACATACACACCAGAATTTCATTTTTTTTTTAATTGAAAAACTGGGTTTAAATTTATTTTTTTCATTGAGAGTCTTTAATAATTGTTTAAAACCAGGTCCAACATGAACCAGTCCAGGTCTCTGAAGTGTCTCAGATCCAGGCTCTGCTGTGGATCATGAGGAGATCCTTTTGCTTCAACACAGCTCGACCCAAATGATCCACTCGCTGAACCACTTCAGCCAAACGACGCTTCAATACGCTCTGACGACAATACTCCCTGAAAACAACACAAGCTCTGATACAAGCTTCACTCCTGCCAGGAAAAGCTCGACGCGTCGTTCATTTCGCCCATCACTACTAAATAATGTAAATCTATTGGTAGATCTTAGGGCTGTTCTCAGTGTAAAAGAAACTTGTGAGCCACTGGACTGAACTTTTCTTTTCAGTGAGCTTGTGCAGGTCGATTTCCACGTCCAGAAAGTTACACAGCGTCCCTTTAATACGACCTATAGAGTTTAGAATGTGTTTGTGTGAATGTAACTTCTGTACGACGACAGAAAACACACAGAAAACACTTTTAGGCTGCAGACGCTGAGCTGGGCGAGTCTGGAAAAAGGCTCCGGCAGCGGTGACCTCATGCACGGAGCGGTCGTCACGGTAACCGGCACACACACAGGCCTTTTCCCGTTTTAACGCCCGACCGTCAGTGAACTTCCACCTTCGTCTCAGTCCAAAAGTTCATCTGTTCACGAGGAATCACGGCGACGTTTGTGTGGAAACTGTGTGTGTGTGCATTTAATGTGTAAAGAAGAAAGTGAGGGGAGAAAGAAGAAAAGAGAAGAGAGAGGTGAAAAGAAAGAAAGAGGGGGGAGAGAAGAAAAAGGAGAGAGAGGAAAAGATGAAAAAGAGGAAAAGAGAAGGAGAGATGAGAGGGAAAGAGGAGGAGACGGAGAGGAGAGAGGAAAAGAAAAGAAGAGGAGAGAGTAAAAGAGGAGGAGAAGAGAGAGGAAAAGAGAAGGAGGAGGAAAAGAGGAGAGAAGAGAGAAAAGAGGAGAGAGGAAAAGAGAAGGAGCGTGGGAAGAGGAGAGAAGAAAAGAGAAGGAGAGGAGAAAAGAAGGAGAGGAGAGAGAGGAAAAGAAATAGAAAGAGGAGGAGACGAATAGAGGAGGAGATGAGAAAGAGGAAAAGAGAAGGAGAGGGAAAAGAGGAGAGGAGAGAGTAAAAGAAAAGGAGAGGAGAGAAGAAAGAGGGAAAAGGAGAGAAGAAAGAAAAAGGAGAGGAGAGATGAAAAGAAAAGGAAGAGAAAAAAAGGAGAGAGAGGAAAAGAGAAGGAGAGAAAAAGAGGAGAGGAAAAGAGAAGGAGAGTGGAGAGGGGAAAGAGGAGAGAGAGGAAAAGAGAAGTAGCGTGGAAAGAGGAGGAAAGAAGAGAGAAGAAAAGAGAAGGAGAGGGGAAAAGGAGAGGAGAGAGAGGAAAAGTAATAGAAAGAGGAGGAGATGAGAAAGAGGAAAAGAGAAGGAGAGGGGAAAGAGGAGAGGAGAAGGAGAGAGTAAAAGAAAAGGAGAGGAGAGAGGAAAAGAGAAGAAAGAGGGAAAAAGGAGAGAAGAAATAAAAAGAGGAGGAGAGGAGAGAGGAAAAGAAAAGGAGAGAAAAAAAGGAGAGAGGAAAAGAGAAGGAGAGAAAAAGAGGAGAGGAAAAGAGAAGAGAGAGGAAAAGAGAAGGGGAGTGGAGAGGGGAAAGAGGAGGAGAGGGGAAAAGAGAAGAGAAAGAAAAAGAGAAGAGAGGAAAAGAGAAGAGAAAGAAAAAGAGAAGAGAGGAAAAGAGAAGAGAAAGAAAAGAGAAGAGAGGAAAAGAGAAGAGAGAGAAAAAGAAGGAGAGGAGAGAGAGGAAAAGAGAAGGAGAGGGGAGAGAGGAAAAGAGAAGGAGAGGGGAGAGAGGAAAAGAGAAGGAGAGGGGAGAGAGGAAAAGAAGATCAGATTAATGTAAAATAATAATTCTTTCTTAAATGAAAGCAGACACGTGTAGTTCTCTCTAGATGTCATGATCCAGTTTATGTCAGTACATGTACGACAGATCCAAGCTAATGTATATTTAGTTTTCATTCCTGCTTCCTAATCTTGATCGTGACCCACATTACACATTTGGGAATTCTTTTTCTTCTTCTTCCTGTTCCATTTGTGCTCCTGAAGGAAGTGGGCGGGGCTTCGTCAGATGTTTGTCATTCTATTTCAAGTCCCTGCACATGTTCCAGTCAGAAAGTCTTGTTCCTCCCTCCTCACACGGACTGAGGTGTGTCTGCTGCTGACTTCACCAGAACAAACAGAACAAACTGAACTAACAGGGCCAAAGTTCAAGCTCGACGACTGCAGGGACGAGTCAGAACGTTTGTGGTTCTGGGTTTGGTAGAGAACGCTGAAGAGGTTTGAGATAAAAGAGGATCAAATGGGGCAGGAAGGAACCACCCAGAGCACAGGAACAAAACGGAGCAAATATTAAAGGGACTGTACTCAATTTTTTTTGCAACAAGATAACTTAAAAGCAATTTCCCCCTGGCACTGATGCCTTGTTAATGTATCTAATCAGGTAGAAATTAGTCCCCAAAGTCCTGTCTATGTCTAATAAAATCCCGTTTGTGTGCAGCTTTTTCTGTTTTTGTTTTTAGCATTGTGGCTAACTGTTGTTAGCATAGTGACTCACCTCGCTGTTAAAAGCTGTGAAAAAACATTAAAACTCATCATGATGAACAATTCTGAAGCTCAGAATGCATTAGCTACGTGAGGAAATCATGTAGCCTGAAGGAAAAAGATTAAAATTAATTATTTCTGTTTGTTTACATTTTAGGATGCAAAAACCAGGTACAGTCCCTTTAAAGGGACGTATAGTAGGCCTGGGCGATACTGCTAAACGATTTGTTCACGATTTTCTGCCAGATTGTGATTTCGATCTTATCACGATTCTTGTAGACCGTTTATTTTCCTGTTGTCTTTGAGGTAAACACAATTCACTATCAGCAGCTAAATCCATCCATCCATCCAAAAATGATTTGTTAGAACATAACATCGTGTGTTGCCGCAAAACAAGTGTCAACAAGGGTCTACATGTCGATGGGTCTACATGTCGATGGGTCTGCATGTCGATGGGTCTGCATGTCGATGGGTCTACATGTCGATGGGTCTACATGTCGATGGGTCTACATGTCGATGGGTCTACATGTCGATGGGTCTACTTGTCGATGGGTCTACGTGTCGGTGGGTCTACATGTCGATGGGTCTACATGTCGATGGGTCTACTTGTCGATGGGTCTACGTGTCGGTGGGTCTACGTGTCGGTGGGTCTACATGTCGATGGGTCTACATGTCGTTGGGTCTGCATGTCGATGGGTCTACATGTCGATGGGTCTACATGTCGATGGTTCTGCATGTCGATGGTTCTGCATGTCGATGGGTTACATGTCGATGGGTCTGCATGTCGATGGTCTACATGTCAATGGGTCTACATGTCAATGGGTCTGCATGTCGATGGGTCTACATGTCGATGGGTCTACATGTCGTTGGGTCTACATGTCGATGGGTCTGCATGTCGATGGGTCTACATGTCGATGGGTCTACATGTCGATGGGTCTGCATGTCGATGGGTCTACATGTCGATGGGTCTGCATGTCGATGGGTCTACATGTCGATGGGTCTACATGTCGATGGGTCTACATGTCGTTGGGTCTACATGTCGATGGGTCTGCATGTCGATGGGTCTACATGATGTATTTAAGATGAAATAAGTGCAGCAATCTCCCATTACAAAATAATTTTCCGGTTTTATAAAGTTCTTAAATTGCTTAATGTACAAATTGTGATGCAGTTTATATTTACATTTTAAGAAAGTATGGCATTACTTGTTTACTTTTTATTGTAAATGAGCTCTTTTGTAGCATGTTTTTACTGCACAGTACTGGATATTAAATGTGCTGCTGTGATCACAGAGATGAAACGTGAACAGAGCTGGTTGTGCTGTTGGAAAGTGTCTGAGCTGGAACTGGAGCAAACAGGTTATTACTCATGAGAAAACTGTAGTTAACAGATGACAGAGCTGTGTTTATGTCTCCTGAGCTTCACCTGGACTGAAGCTGCTCATTTAAACATTTACGTTGGAAACACACGTGATTCTAGGATTAGTTTGTCTTGTTAAATGACACTTTCTGACAGATGTTAAAGCTCCATGGACATGTTTCAAATGAAGTTTAGGATTCAAGTTACTTAAGCAGGTAAATTTAGGGCTTATGGCAGGTTAACATTTACCCGTCGCAAAGAAAATGGTAAATGTGTGTATGTATGGTTGTAGCAAACACTCTTTCTATAAAGAAGCATGAGAGTTCGCTCATAGTTTTTAGATTGTTTTAGGCTATGTTTAAGTAATTCAATGGTCTTTGCAAATGAAGAGATTTTTTTTTTTATCCGCATGAGTGATGCGTGCGCACCCCGCCTGTAGAAAGAGTCTCACAGACACAAACAGTGGAAACAAGTAGAAAAAGCCCCGTTGTCAGTAACAAAACAAAAGAAAACAAAAGTTCTGCTGCTAAATCAACATTTGTGAATGAAACTCGACCCTACGGCCCTTAAAAGTGACATTCAGGTAAAAAAACGTAAAAACATGTCTCAAGTATCATCCTGGTTATAACAGCTGCTGTCGTCCTGTTTTCGTTGTTTTATCACAAAGAAGTTTCCCCATGTAAGCTATGGACAGCGGCTCTTTCTACATTACGCATGCTCAGTCGGGCAGAAAGTGACGTCGACCAAAAATCTATCTATAGAAATGTGTTTTTACATGGATTTTACAGTCGTCCTTTTAATGATAATGATGTTCAATACAGAATTATTATTATTTCTAGACTAGTCATGATTAGTAGAAGAATTGTTGTAGCACTAAAACATTGTCTCGCCGCTCACACAACCGCTGACAGAACAGCTTCCAATCCGAGTCTTTCACAGCCTTGTGTAACTTTCCATATTGACACAGTTCCTGGTCACAAAAGCGTGGCTCGGCTGAAGTATATTCTGAGATAAGAAATGGCCTGAAGACGAGTGTTTGTGATGAAATATGGATGTGAGCTCTTTAAGCCACACTGACCCACTTCTGCCTCTTTTACACTGACAGTTTGTCACGCTTAAAGGACACTTTGTATGTATGTAAAGGAAGTCTGGAACCTGCTGCTTAGTCTGATGCTCCGCCACGCAAGAGGAGGAAATCAGGCCTTCTGTAGTCAAAGAGAGACAAGTTCTGAGAAGAGACATCCAAGAGAGACAAGTCCAAGTAGAGAGTCCAAGTCAAAGAGAGACAAGAGTCAAAGAGAGACAAGTCCAAGAGAGACAAGTCCAAGTTGAGCAAAGTCGAGAGACGAAGTCCAAGTCAAGAGAGACAAGTCCAGGTCAAAGAGAGACAAGTCCAGGTCAAAGAGAGACAAGTCCAGGTCAAAGAGAGACAAGTCCGAGTCAAAGAGAGACAAGTCCAAGTCGAGAGAGAGACAAGTCCAGGTCAAAGAGAGACGAGTCCAAGTCAAAGAAAGATGAGTCCAAGTTGAAGAGGAGACCAAGGTCCAAGTTGAAGAGAGACAAGTCCAAGTCACAAGAGAGACAAGTCAAAGAGAGACAAGTCCAGGTCAAAGAGAAACAAGTCCAGGTCAAAGAGAGACAAGTCCAGGTCAAAGAGAGACAAGTCCAGGTCAAAGAGAGACAAGTCCAGGTCAAAGAGAGACAAGTCCGGTCAAAGAGAGACAAGTCTGAGTCAAAGAGATGTGACCGGTTGGGTTTTTGCCTCTCTGCGTTGTGTTGTGTCCTGAGCGGGAGTTGAACCCGGGTCTCCCGCGGGGCAGTCGACCGACAAACTCATTGAGCTAAAGGGAACGCTCCCTTTAGCTCAGTTTGTTTGTGGCTTCCTATACCTGAGGGGAGTGAGTTTATCCCATACCACCACACACTTCTCCATACTGGTCCCTCGTGTGGGCCTACACCGGTTACAGAGAGACAAGTCCAAGTCAAAGAGAGACAAGTCCAGGTCAAAGAGAGACAAGTCCAGGTCAAAGAGAGATGAGTCCAAGTTGAAGAGAGACAAGTCCAAGTCGAAGAGAGACAAGTCCAAGTCAAAGAGAGACCGAGTCCCCAAGTCAAAGAGAGACAAGTCCAGGTCAAAGGAGAGACAAGTCCAGGTCAAAGAGAGACAAGTCCAGGTCAAAGAGAGACAAGTCCAGGTCAAAGAGAGACAAGTCCAAGTCAAAGAGAGACAAGTCCAAGTCAAAGAGAGACAAGTCCAAGTCAAAGAGAGATGAGTCCAAGTCAAAGAAAGATGAGTCCAAGTTGAAGAGAGACAAGTCCAAGTTGAAGAGAGACAAGTCCAAGTCGAAGAGAGACAAGTCCAAGTCAAAGAGAGACGAGTCCAAGTCAAAGAGAGACAAGTCCAGGTCAAAGAGAGACAAGTCCAGGTCAAAGAGAGACAAGTCCAGGTCAAAGAGAGACAAGTCCGAGTCAAAGAGAGACAAGTCCAAGTCGAAGAGAGACAAGTCCAGTCAAGAGAGACGAGTCCAAGTCAAAGAAGATGAGTCCAAGTTGAAGAGAGACAAGTCCAAGTTGAAGAGAGACAAGTCCAAGTCAAAGAGAGACAAGTCAAAGAGAGACAAGTCCAGGTCAAAGAGAAACAAGTCCAGGTCAAAGAGAGACAAGTCCAGGTCAAAGAGAGACAAGTCCAGGTCAAAGAGAGACAAGTCCAGGTCAAAGAGAGACAAGTCCAAGTCAAAGAGACAAGTCCAAGTCAAAGAGAGACAAGTCAGAGTCAAAGAGAGACAAATCCAAGTCGAAGAGAGACAAATCCAGGTCAAAGAGAAACAAGTCCAGGTCAAAGAGAGACAAGTCCAGGTCAAAGAGAGACAAGTCCAGGTCAAAGAGAGACAAGTCCAAGTCAAAGAGACAAGTCCAAGTCAAAGAGAGACAAGTCAGAGTCAAAGAGAGACAAATCCAAGTCGAAGAGAGACAAGTCCGAGTTAAAAAGAGACAAGTCCGAGTCAAGTCAACTCTGGACGATTTTTTTACAAGACGAGTATTTTTCTATCATGCTGGCTCGAAAACAGAAGCCACATCGAGGGGAAATACGACTGCAGCCGCTTCAAACAACACTACAAGGACCAGCGTAAAGTTTCTTTACTCTTCAAACTCCTCAAGCTGATCCGCTAGAATCCGGAAAACCAAAGGAATATTCACAAGCTGTGGAGTTTTGATTCCAGCGTGTTAAGTCTTTGGTTAACGTTAGCTGTGAGTTAGCATATTAGCGCTGCTAACAACAGATCTTTTGCTCAACACGACACAACCAAACCATAAACCAAGAGCAAAGGGATTAAACTCTGCCTCAGCATCATCTCAAAGTAAGTCCTGCTCGTGTACCTTGTAATTATGCGTGTGTAGCAGGCGTGTGTGTGTAATACCGGTGTGTTTAGCGCTGCATTCTCATCTTCTCCTCTTAAAGAACGACTCTAGTGGGCTCGTGATGGTTTAAAACCAGATTTAAACGCACAAAAACTATAGTAGTGATAAACCTGTGACACTTAATTACAAAGCACAAGCTCATCTTTGTGTGTAAACTCCAGAGGCAGCGACTGCAGTTGCCAGATTTTCAGAGTGGAACAAGCGACTAAGCTTGGAAAAAGCGTCCTAATAAAAATAAGTTAATAAAATATCTAAACAATTACTAAGCCGTAGGATGTGTGCTGTTTATATGAACATTGTTTTAATAGTGTAAGAACGACTTTAAATAAATGCACAGAGAATTTCTAATGTGAAAATAAAAATCACAAAAATATCGAATATCGCAAAACCCATATCGCATATTGCAGACATTTTCAATATCGTGCAGTCCTAGTACGAACCCTTTTGTCACTATGGCCCAGCCTGCACACAGCCCGCTCTGACACTGGCACAGTCCTGCACAGTCAGGCTTGTCCCACATAATGAAAGTGTGCCAGGCTGAAGTGAGCCGTGCCTCCTGTGTGTGGGCTTAGATAACACACCATTAGAGACGAGCCGTGTGTTTAAGAGGCACTGAACAGGCGGGACATGTTCTTCCACTCCACTGAAGAAGAAAAAGACTGAAGAGGCCCAGAAAACGCTGCTCCATGCACAGTTATGTCCTTCAGTTATTAACCACAGCTCATGAATGAAACTATGAGGCTGTGCAGTTCATCTAATCAAATTTCAATTAAGATTATTGCAGTAATCGTTTACAAACATTTTGTTATCGAGCAGAGATGGCAAAAGTACTGAAGTTCACTAAGTAAAAGTACAGTTACTTGTGTAAAAAACAACTCTGATAAAAGTGAAAGTCCTGCTTAAACTCTTGTGTAGAAGTATAAAAGTAAACTTGTGTAAAATTACTTAAGTAAGAAAAGTAAAAAGTACAATTTCACTTCCCAAAGTTATTCTCTAGTCTCGGTTAAAACTAGAGACTAGAAATTTGGAAGCGTATTTCACTTGCTTCAAGACATTTTAGCGGTTTTCAAGAGAATTAAGTTTAAATCAAAATTGCAAGTGAGGTGAGTAAAAGTGTTTTACTTCATCAAATAAAAAAAAATACCAATACTGAACCAGAAACAACACCAAAAATCCAGATTTTAAGATATTTTAACCCATCTCAAAATGCATTTTTCAGAGCATAAAGTTTGTTTGTGATGTTGTGGAGTGAGAGATGGGCTTACAATAAATTAAGTATAATTAATCTGACTTTTATCATGTGATAAGAGTGTCAGTTTTGTTAGAAATTACAAAGTTTTTAAGGTTAAGGTTAAGGTACACTTTATTGTCCCCGTAGGGAAATGTGTCCTCTGCATTTGACCCACCCTTCAATGCCTCTGGGGCATCTCCTCGCCACAGTGCAGCGCTCGAGGACCCATCTCTAGGTGTTGTTGCTGGGCTTGGTCAGGACTACCGTAGCTGGAGGATATTACCCTAACGTGCATGTTATTGGTTTTTGGTGATTTTCACTCGCTAATTTGTTCACAACGCTCTGATATGGCATGGTATTTAAGCTTACAAAGTAATTAACCTGATTATAAAATGCAGGGAGTAGAAAGCACAGATACTTCTTGAAAAATGTATGAAGTAGAAGTAAAAAGTCACCAGATTTTGTAATACTCAAGTACTTCCATATGACGCAGAACTGATTCAAGTGAGTTGTTGTAATGTTGTTTATGTTTATCAAACAGAGCCAAAGTCATGCCTGGTTCCATTCACAATTTTATTTTAGCTTCTATTGAACTGCTTTGCAACACTAGAACAAGCTTGAGTTGCTGTCTTTTTCTAAATATATTTTTTACATTTTATTCAGTTGGTATTGCCACAGACAAGGTGGAACGGAGTGTTGTTGGGCTAAAAAAAAGAACTCAACAAGTGTCAATGAAGCAAAACGCAACTGTAGAGGTGCTTTTGATGGGACAAAAGCGTGTGTAACAGACTCTTTAATGGACACAAATGCTCTGCAGTCTCTCAAAGCAAATATTAATGGAGATTAGATCATCATCGTGAGTATTGTTTTCATCATAATCGAGCAACCCTACTGTGAGGTCCTTGATTTCACCACAACACACTACTGAAAAGCACATTTTCTTGTCTCTGCTCTTGCTCTGGACCCTGCTCCTCCTCTCTGTCACATAAACAGGTCATTCGGTCGTACGCTGTCCTTCGCCGTACGCCGCGCGCCTGAGGACACGTCAGCGGTCATAATGGAGACATGAGGATAACCCAGAAAACACAAAGGTTAGCACAGCCTCGGGACAGTTCACAGGAGCCACATAATCCTGCTGCAGCTGCTGATGCGCGTGGTCAGCACTCGCGCACACACGCACAGACACGCACTGACGCACATGCACTGACAGGCACACATGCTCTCTTTGTTCTGGGGGAGTTCTGAAGCCTGCAGTCCACATATGAAAGTTTAGAGGGTGTTTCTTGGTAAATGCATATAATTTTTTTTGTAAATGGCGGAGAGGCGCTTAAAAGTGAATTGTGTTTCTTAAGAACACTTGGCTAATCTTACGCAGAGTTTTCTCAGGCTTTCTAGGCGTTGTCCACACTAGCTCACTCATGTCGTACACTGAGTGTGAGTTTAGTGCAGGTCGGGACTCGAATGACTCTCGTAAGACTTACAAAGTGCTTAAAACAATGGTCCCTTGTGCACAGACCTCGGAGCAGTGTGAGTGCACGTCTGAGAGTCGGCCTACCAAAGATTTGATCTGACCTTCAACCCAATGTCCCACTATTACAAAGATACTTTCTCTTGCTTGTCGGTTTAAAACTGGGCTACAATACCTTAGACTTGACTCTATAGTTCTGGTTTAATTCTGCTTTAGATCTTGTTTGGTCCTAGTTAAGTCCTGGTTTAATGTGGAGATATTTAGTACTAATCTTGTCCTTGTTTAATTGTGGTTCAGCACTGATTTAGAAGTTTTGTAGAGCATTCAGATTCAAACGTAGATGATAGCAGTACAGATGTAGTGCTGTTGGCAAAACCCTAAATGTTGATGATGCTTTGTGCAACTATATCATGATCTTTGGAAAAATCTGGCCCTCGACAAGTTTGTTGAATAGCCCTGTTATAGAGAGTCTATTTTTGTCTTTAGACTTTTGTGTCATAATACGAGCATTCTCGGGGGAATCCACATGACTCTGGTGGCTTTGAGCAAAGACAGACCGCAGTGGACTGAAAAGAAGAAATTCACTCATGTCCTGAAGCGAACTCGTCTCACAGTCAGTGTACAGGAGGCGTCAAGCGTTTCAGGACAAATCTTTGACCTAAAGGCCATACCTGCTTGTCAAAGCCTGATCCCGTCAGATCTCAGAAGCTAAGCAAGAAAGGGCCTGGTTAGTACTTGGATGGGAGACCGTTAGAACACCAGGTGCCACAGTGGGACGACAGGAGTAGCTTGTCGTTGTGTCCTTGGGCAAGACACTTAACTCACACTGCCTCAGTGTCTGCGTACACTGGGTGAGTGGATCCTAGATTGTAAAGCGCTTTGAGTGCCTGGAAAGGTAGAAAAGCGCTATATAAATAGACCATTTACCATTTACCTAAAGCACACATCATTCATACGAAGCAGGAGTTTTAGGACACTGAAAATGAATGTACGTATCTGTAATCAAGTCCCAGAGTGAAAAGATTACAAAACTCTCCACAGTTACGCTGACGACGTCACTGCTCCAGAGTCACGTCTGCAGAATGTTCTGACCTTTATATGATGTTCACTGTTGCACCATGAACCACGGAAGACAGAGAAACATTCAATAAATCCACTACAATCTCCATTAAATCTGCTCAGACTGAAGTCTTTACAGCTGCATGAATAAGTCATGAGGCTCTGAACAGAAGCACTTGTGGCTGTTGGTTGGCAGTAATCACCTCAGTGTGGAGGTTCTGAGAGCTTTGTTCAGATCAGTCTCTTCATCAGTCACAGAATATAAAAGCCACGTCAAAACATACTGTGTCAAAGGTGTTTGTCTCTTTAGGTTCAATAAAGCTGCTCACACACGGACAGCGCAGCAATGAGCTCGTCATTGTGAAGAAGTAAAGACAGACCTAATGTCTCCGTTTCATTTAACTGCAGCTCGAGGTTGGGAGATTCAGGGTCTGTTGCTACTTAAAGACGATCGACCAATCAATGAACAGATACTAAGTGGTCAAATATAAGGGTCTGTAGTTCTGCAAGTTAGCAATTTAAGTCATAGCTGCCGGAAATTTCAATTCAAATATCTTTTTTCATGCTGTGATGGAGCCGCTGGAGCCTGATGTATCCACGAGCGTCTGGCTGCAGGAACAGACCACCCACCTCCCTCCGCAGACCTGCCGCAGACCAGAACCACCTTTCACACGTGGTTATGCTAGCTAATTATTTGCTGCAATGTATGAAAAAACAAAATCAAACTTTTTTTACTCCTCATATTGATCGATATGGACTTTTTTTTTTTGATGTTTAACGTTTTCAAAAGCAAAAGAACATTGACAAAAGCAAAAAATTTTATTATTTCCCATTTATCAGATTTTGTTTTTGTACTGTCAATGTTCTGCATCAAAGCTCGTCTTTTGCTCCAAACTACACATTTTTCCTAAAAAACAAACAAACATTGGTTTTCAATCTATCGATTCAAAACTTTTAACAAAATTGGATTTAGATCTCACAATTTTTCGATTAGCTGCCCAGCCCTACTAAAGCGAGAGGTGGGCGGGACGAACGAGGTCACTGAGTCGCTGTCTTTGCACTAACGTCCATGGTTTGTGCTGTACTTTCCGGACTATAACTGATGTGTTGATCGCAATACAAAAGTAACGTCCAGTAATGAACCAACGGCAGCTTCTCATTCCGGCCTATTTTCCCTCACACGTCTGACAAAAATGGTCTAAATTTAAAACTGAAACAGTTTCTGATCCTTTGGAGCAAAGACAAATGGCTGGAGTCTTGTCAAAGCTGTGTCCCTGTAGTTTTAGCTTCTGATGTCCAACAGACTCATCAGAAGTGAGAACTTTCGTTCTACGTTTTATAATAAGGGCACCTGAATTCATTGATTATCATCATGAATTCATGAGGAATTAATACATGAGTTCATGAAGAATTCATGATGTATGCATGCATTAGTTCATCATGACTTCCATGAATTCACCATGAATTATCATGAATTCCAGTGGTTTCATGAATGAATTCATTAATGAATTCCACCATGAATTCATCCAATGAACTAACATGGAAATCATGTTAAGTTAATCATGACTTTTAAACCTACTATGAATACATGGAATTCACAGAGATATTTAAACCAAAAACAGGAATTCATCATGACTTTTGAAAGTCATACATGAACATCATGAGTCATCATGAATTTCTTAAGATATTCAAACGATTTTCATTTAAACCAAACAGAAAATGTTCAAACACATATTTAAGAGTCTTAGTTGAAGTTTAAGCTTTCTCAAAACTATAGTGTCATGACGTTTTGACCAAATATTTGACTTTACACGATTCGGTTTCGATGCTAAATTCTTCATAAGGAAACAATACAGCAAAACAAGATTTCTCTGTAAAAATTCAGAATAAATTTACAATGTGCTTTTTAACTAATAAAAAAATTGAGAACTAAGACACCGGAGAGTGATTAATTGACTAAACTATCACCTTCTACACTTATTTGAACATTTACAATGTTGTAACTTTCTTCATTTGTATCTTTAAACAACTATTTTGAAGCATTTTTTTTTACTATAAACCAACAATAAACTTGATATTCTATTTTTGCAGATCCTCAAAACAACGATCGTAATTTCCTCTAAAATCGGATACACCACTAGCTCCGCCCCCCAGCCGCCCTGCTGCGATGTGATTGGACCGTTAAGTCAGGTGTGTGTGATCAAGTCACAACGGAACGTGCCATTAATATGTAACAGATAAACTACAAATGTCACATGCCAGTCTCTCAGACTCTGCTCATCTTAAAGGGAAACCTGGTTATGAAGACAAATGTGGCTAAAACACTAGTACTGCTCATGCTTATTAAAATAAATTACAAACAAATATATAACTGCTTACCATTTTTTATAAAATTGTCAGTTTAAAAACTCGTCTAACGGTGGATAAGCTTATTATCGATGGAACATTATATCGAAACTCGGAGATAACGTATTGGCTAACTGGTGGTGGAGAGAGCAGTGGAAGAGTCAACACGGAGTGAATGTAAACAATGCGCGTTCCGATGACGTCACGTAAGCGCCGAACAGATGATCACCATGGTGAACTGGGTAACACAGGAAACACTGCTGCTGAGTGAGACTGCATGATGATGATTATTAATTTTTGTTTCTATTGTTATTATCTTTGTACTCAGTATTGATAATATAGATTATTATTATTTATTTATTATTTATTTATCTTCTTTTCTTTCTTTTCATTTATTAGTATATAATTCCCATTTCCGTCAATACATAAAATAATAGTAAATTAACGGTATGGGAGGGCCATTATACCCTTTGATTTATTTGAGTTTATTTTCCATTTTATTTTATTGGTTTATTATTATTACTTTCTTTTCTTTTTTTTCTCTCTCTCCTTCTGTTTTGTGGTTGTTTTATTGTTGCTTTGTATACGATTTTTTTTTTTTTTTTTTTTTTTTTTTTTTTTTTACAGTTAAGCTGTGTTCGGGGGAGGTGGGGTGGGGGGAGGTATCGCAGAGTAGGTTATTTAGGTTGGATGTCACTATTGTCAGTTAAGGGACAGGATAGGGGCATAAAAAGAGAGAGAGGAGATGTAGGGGAGAGAGCAGATAGAGGGAGAACCACAAAAGTAAGGAGCAGCATAGGAGTTAGATTAAAGGTTAGAGAGCAGTTAGGGAAAGTGCAGGAAACTGTAGCTGGTGTTGGCACAGAGGCAAGGGGAGATGGCAGGAAGGTGAGGGGAGACGGGAGGGAGGTGAGGGGAGACGGGAGGGAGGTGGGGGGTGACAGGAGAGAGGTGGGGGGAGGATTGGGTAGACAGGTCAGGGTCTGTCATGAGGAGGAGGGTGGGAGGGAGGGGGTACATGGGTTTGGATGGCAGAGGATGGTATTGGGGGGGAGGAGAGGGAGGGGGGTGGTGGTAGGATCAAATGTACATAAAAAAAAAAATTCCTTCACTCAAAAAACAATGTACACAGCAAAGTTACAAACAAACACACTACTTTTACCTTTTTAAATACACCACATCTTCCACATTATATACACACTCACTTTTATAGGTCATCAATACACAACTAAATACTTTAAATTTTTTGATCTATCTATATGTCTTCTATTAAAATCTTAACATGGAATATTCGTGGGATGGGTTCTCAAGAGAAAAGATTTAAAGTTTTAACTTATTTGTCCCAATTGAAGGCCGATATCTGTTTACTGCAAGAACTCCATCTAATAAACTCAGACAATAATAAACTAATACAGATGATTTCCCCTCTCGTTTTCTGCATTGTACAACACACAAAAAAGAGGGGTCTGTATTTTGATTAACAAAAATATTAAATTTACTCACCATAAAACAATAAGTGACCCAGAAGGTCGTTATGTTATAATAAATCTTACCATTAATAATAAAGAAATAACAATAGCTAATGTATATGGTCCAAACACAGATTCTCCATCATTTTTCCAAAACCTCTTTGACCAAATTCAAAACATTTCTCTATGTCCAATCATAATAGGAGGTGATTTTAATACAGTCATAAACTCAAAACTAGACAGATCAAACAGCAGACATGATTCACAATCGTCCAAATATATAAACCAGTTCATGCAGGACTGTGGTTTTGCCGATTGCTGGCGCACTCTTCACCCAGTTGACAGAGAATACTCTTTTTTTTCACCGGTACACAAGTCATTCTCAAGAATAGATTATTTTCTTACAAGCAACTCAATAATACACAGCGTGTCAGAATCAAATATACATCCAAAAATTATAAGTGATCATTCCCCGGTTTCCATAACCTTAAAACTTCATAATCAACGTAGGCCCATAATCTCCAGTTGGCGTTTCAATAACTCTTTACTTCAAGATGACAACTTTGACAGTTTTATTAAAAGAGAGTGGGCATCCTTTCTAGAAATAAACGACTCTCCGGGCATTTCTCCCTCTCTTTTGTGGGAAACAGGAAAGGCCGTATTAAGGGGGAAAATTATTTCATTTGCAGTTAATAAAAAGAAAAAGAAAATAACCACGAAAAAGAACTACATGAAAAAATTAAGAAGCTGGAAAATAGTCAAACAACAACTGATGCCACTGAAAACCAATTACGCAAGTACAAATTTGAGTTAAATGAAATTATTAACAAAAAAACACAGTTTATTATAACAAGACTCCGACAAGAAAATTTTAACTATAACAATAAATCTGGAGAATACCTGGCCAAACTGCTCAAACAAAAAAGAGAAAAAACAGTAATTACTAGCATAATGAACTCAGCAGGGAAGCCAGTTCACTCATCACATGAAATCAATGAAGTTTTTAAAAAATTCTATCAAGATCTATATTCTTCTGATGTAACTCCTGATAAGCAGAACATTGGCACTTTCTTAAATAGCATAACAATTCCACAGTTAAACCCAGATCAAGTTACTATGCTGGACTCTCCGATCACTGACAACGAACTTCACAATGCACTAAAATTAATGCCCAATAACAAAGCACCCGGTCCAGATGGCTTCCCTGCTGAGTTCTATAAACATTTTTGGGTCATCCTTTCACCTCTGTTTTTAAGAATGCTGCATGAATCAGTACAAAATATGTCACTACCAAAAGACATGAATACAGCCAAAATAATACTTCTATTAAAACCCAATAAAGACCCCACCTCCACTGCAAACTATAGACCCATATCCCTTATCAATGCAGACATAAAAATAATTAGCAAAACACTAGCCCTCAGATTAGAAAAAATAATTCCACACATAATTCATCCAGATCAGAATGGTTTTGTGAAAGGCAGACAAGCATCCAGTAACACCCGGAGACTCTTCAATTTAATACATTATTCATCAACCCAAAATAATAAAACAATAATTACTACTTTAGATGCCGAAAAAGCATTCGACCGAGTTTCTTGGCCTTTCCTGTTTGCCACACTGGAGAGGTTTGGGTTTGGGGAGTCGTTTATTAACTGGGTAAAAATTCTTTACAACACACCGTCAGCCACAGTCACCACAAATGGATTAACATCACCAAAATTCACATTGCACAGGGGGACTAGACAAGGATGTCCACTCTCTCCAGGGTTGTTCACAATTTTCATAGAACCTCTTGCTGCAGCTATAAGACAAAACAATAACATTAAAGGTATTCAAACAAAATCCATACAACATAAAATCAGCTTGTACGCAGACGACATCTTGCTTTTTCTACAGAATCCTCACAGCTCACTTCAAGAAACAATTAAACTCATCAAAACATTTTCAAAAATTTCAGATTACTCTGTCAACTGGTCTAAGTCATCCATTTTACCCTTATATGCAAGTTGTGATGTGGCAGCCTTATCACCAATCCCACTCTGCACAACATTTATCACATATTTAGGAATAAATATTTCCTCCAGGCTGTCAGAGCTTATCAATCTGAATTTTGTTCCACTACTCAAATCAATAAATGAAGATCTTCAACGCTGGACAAACTTACCAATATCACTCTCAGGTAGAATTGCAACAGTGAAAATGACAATACTTCCAAAAATAAATTATCTATTTTCAATGATTCCAACACATCCGACAGCCTCATGGTTCCAATCTTTAAATACAAGCATTTCAAAATTTTACTGGAAAAATAAACAACCAAGGATCAAACTTAACACATTACAAAAAACAAAAGACAAGGGAGGCCTTGAAGCTCCTAATTTTTTTCATTATTCTTTAGCCCATCAACTTCAGTACATACTCAAATGGACACACCCACAACCACATGATATTAACTGGCTTGACATAGAACAGACACTTTGCAATAAACTAGCCATATCAGATCTTCCATTTTGTAGTCAAACAATAAAACAACATTCATGCTTCAAGACACCAACAATAGCTGGAGCTCTGACAGCCTGGTGGAAAATTTATCACATTACTAATAGCACTTTGTCTCCGTCTGGTAATTCTCCTATCTGGAACAATCCTGATTTTAAAATTAATAAAAACATCTTTCACTTTCACACTTGGGAAATTAAGGGCATCACTCACCTAAGGCACATTTTCACTAATAATAATTTCTCTGCATTCTCGGATTTGATCGAAAAATACAATTTGGACAATAAACAGTACTTGGAATATCTTCAAATTAAATCTTGTCTTCAAACTAAACTCAATAGAAATCTCTTAATTTCAGCTCTACCAACTCATATATCATCTATTCTTTCAATAAACACATCACATAAACTCCTTTCAAAAATTTACAAAACTACTACATCATTTGACCAATCAATAGCCATTCCGACAATAAAATGGGAAACAGATCTAGCCATATCCTTTACCTCAGAACAATGGAAACAAATATGTAACAACACCTTCTCCATGACAAAAAATGCCAATCTCCAACTAATCCAATATAAAGTACTTCATAGATATCACTACACTGGGCATAGGTTATTTAGAATGGGCTTCACCACTGATATCTGTTCAAACTGTACACAAAACAAATCAGACACATACATTCACGCACTGTGGTTCTGCACTCCTGTAAATAGTTTCTGGATCCAAATAATAACATTACTCTCCACATACTTGAACTGCCACATCACAACTTGCCCCTCCCTCTGTCTTTTAGGAAACCTATCCACATTAACACTAAGCAAAAACCAAAATAAGTTTATACTGATTGCGCTAGCTGTCGCCAAAAAAACAGTCCTCATGAACTGGAAAACAAAGTCAAATATTACAATATCACAATGGAAAAACTTAATAATAGATTACATCTCTCAAGAAATCATATCAAACCTATCTTATACCACCTGGTCATCATTATCACATTCCTAAACCCCCATAATCCATTCCTTGCCAACTGCCAACTGTTGTTGCTACTGTTTGTTATTATAATCATGTTATTCATATTTCACTATTATTATTATTATTATTATTATTATTATTATTATTATTATTATATTATTATTATTGTCATTAGTAGTGGTAGTATTTGTATTTACTTATTTTTGCTTTGTGTACTAGTATGTGTGTTATTTTCTTGTTGTTGTTTTTATGTTATGCATAATGGCTGGATGCTGTGCATGTAAATATCTGTGTAGATGTACATTTGGCACAAGGTGAATAAAAAAAAAAAAAAAAAAAAAAAAAAAAAAAAAAAAATTGTCAGTTTATGTTGTTTTCAAGCCACTGGGAGCCGCCTATTTGGCATAAAATAGTGTTTCCATAGTTACTCCCACAATTTCATCTGTGAACAGATGAAACAAAAACACCACTGACAGTGTCCAGTTCTTGCCTCTTCCTCTTGATTATCTTCAGTTTCACTATATTCCACATAATCGTTCTGTATTTGGCCAAACTCCGGCTCAAACTGAAAAGGTTTAACCCAGGAATTTATGTTGCTTAGTTACCTGCTGACGCCTGTTACCATGACAACACTTTATGTCATAACTGCAGCAAAATGGCAGCCTCCATGTCATTTCTTTAAAACACTATTTTAATAAAACTATATATACTTCCAAGGTATTTGTCCTGTATTTATATAAGTGATGATATTATAAGTGTTTTAGGGTAAACATGTGATTATAGCTAGGGTTCGCTTTAAACTTATACTGAGCTCACACTGCCTCCAGATCCAGACCCTGATCCAGATCCAGATCCGTCTGGTGCAGTAGCCACGTACTAAGGATTTGCAAATCTTATGATACAATATTTTTTCGATGTGAAGCTCACGATATGAATCATTCATTCATTCATCGCTTGTTCCCGTTAGAGGTCGTCGGCGACTGGAGCCTATCCCAGTGACTTTGGGCCTTAGGCGGGGAACACCCTGGACAGTGGCCACCAGCACCACCAGCAGATCCACACAAAACACCGGCAGATCCACACAAAACACCGGCAGATCCACACAAAACACCGGCAGATCCACACAAAAACGGCAGATCCACACAAACACGGCAGATCCACACAAAACACCGGCAGATCCACACAAAACACCAGCAGATCCACACAAAACACCGGCAGATCCACACAAAACACCGGCAGATCCACACAAAACACCAGCAGATCCACACAAAACACCAGCAGATCCACACAAAACACCGGCAGATCCACACAAAACTCCAGAGTCACACGAGGACCATGAACAAGGCTGCTGCTGTGAGAAGAACAGCTCCTGGGCACATGTATGTGTGTGGAGGTTACCATGGTTACACAGACAGGCCCACCAGCTGTGTAATCATTAGAATAGAAAAGCACAGATCTGAACAAAGTTGGGGGAATCTGAGTTGCAAATCAAACCCAAGTCAGATTATCCATCTACCTTTCTCCTCCTCCTCACCTCTTGTCCTCTTCTCAATTATCACCCCCCTCTTCTCCCTTCTTCTTCTACCTCCTCTCTCTCTGTCTTCTTTTCTCTCTCCTCCTTCCTCCTTTCCTCTCCTCCTCTCTCTCTCCCTGTCTCTTTCTTCCCTTCTCTCTCTCTTCCTCTCTTTCCCTCAATCCTCTCTCCTCTCTCTCTCCCTCCTTCCCCCTCTCTCTTTTCTCTCCTTTCTCTCTCCCTCCTCCCTCCTCTCTCTCTCTCCTTCTCACTCTCCCTCCCCTCTCTCTCCCTCATTCTCTCTCTCTTCTCTCCCCCCCTTTCTATCCCTCCCTCCTCTCTCCTCTCCCTCTCTCTCTCCCTCCTCCTCTCTCTCTCTCCTCCTCCTCTCTTCCCTCCCTCTCTCTCTCTCTCTCTCCTTCTCTCACTCCCTCACTCCTTCCCCTCTCTCTTCTCCCTCCTCTCTCCTCCTCTCTTCCTCCCCATCTCTCTTCTCCCTCCTCTCTCTCTCTCCTCTCTTCCCTGCCTCCTCTTCTCTTCTCTCTCTACCTCCTCTCCTCCTCTCTCTCTCCTTCCTCCTCCTCTCTCCTCCTCCTCCCTCTCTCCTTCCTCCTCCCTCTCTCCTTGATCACTTGTTCAGACTCAGATCCAGAGCAAACATCTTGTGACTGACGACTCGAGGGTTCTCCCTCTTTACAAACACAGAAGTTTACCGAATATTCTGAAGATCTTTATCGTGCCGTGACTTTTATGTTTGTACGAGCTGCAGCTTCGGGGTCATTCAATGTTTAGTCAACAACTAACTACTACATGATATACTATAATATAATATGGCAGATAGATGGAGAGATCACAGTTCAGTCTTCTTTTTGAATGGTTGGCTCCACAGACAATAGTTTAGAGAGAGCTCACACTTTCCTGTCGCCTCGTCCTGCTGTGGCATTCCCCAGTCGGAGTCAAACATCCTCGTTGTTACCTTGACTATATTTTTATTATTTAGGGCGTATTCAGACCTACAAAATCTGGTCCGATTTAAACGGTCCAGAATTTGTTTCCCCAGTTGTTGTCAGGTCTGAATAAAGACATGCAAACTCTGATCCAAATCAAACAATCGGACCAAGATCACCTCTTCAGGTCGGTCTCGGGCCGATTGCAAACGGATTCTTGTGCAAACATGACGTTTTTTTGGACTTGACAAGGCTCCGTCACAATGCACAGGACGGGAGGAGAAGAGCTGTCCTACAGTCTACAGCGTTTGCTCCAATTCCTTGTGAAAAACGTCTTCCCCGCGAGTGTCAGGTCTGTGTTTAGTCCCACACAAACCCAGGCTCCTGTCGCCTCACCTCAGGCTCCACACGGGGTTGAAATCACCTCTGCTGCTGGACTGGAGTCTGGGTTTGGACCCGTGTCTCGTCCTGCTTCACTGACAAACACAGATCTAATTCTAAGTCTATGACAGTTATCATAAGGTCGTTATGATAATGAACGAATAACGCTCTGCTACTTTACTATAAAGTCTAACTTTTATCCACAAACACTTCTTCTGATTAGCCCCGCCCCAATGTCAGTAGGGCTGTAGTCGACCAAAGATATGGCCCATCGACCGATTAATCGACTAAAAGGGGTAGTGGCTAAGGCTCTGATTTAAAAAGGCTGTTTGTTCTATTTATCTGACTCAAAACAGAAAGACTACAAATCCATTGGAGTCCATGCAAAAACAGGAAACATGGTATTTCCATATAAAAGGGCAGATTAAATCATTGATTCATTCCCAAATCTTCAACTAATTCACTACTTTTGTCCCTGTTCAATATAAAACCTCACAATCTACCTAAAAGAATTAGTCGACTAATACAAATTTTGGTCGACTAAGATGCCATCGACCGATTAATCGACTAAACGACTAAAGAACTACAGCCCTACATGTCAGATCTGTTCAATGAGAGCCCTGGTTCTCACATATGTGTGTCTGTTTATGTTTTAAGTCCACTTGACAGGAGCGCAGCGAGAATACAAATCGAACAAGCTGAAAAAAATTAAGTCCGGATCGGATTTGGATCAAACAAGCGGACTTTTGCACTTTTCAGGTCTTAAACTGCCAGAAACGGCTAAAACATGCCTCTGTCTCTGTCTTAACATGTCTCTTTCACAAACACAGTCGTGTAACTGTCTCCCATCCAGAGACTGACCCGCCCCGTCGAGCTTAGCTTCTGAGATCTGACAGGAAACAGGTTTGGCCACTAGACATGACACTTCACATTACACTTCTGCTTTTACCACTTCAACCACCTGCTTCTGTGCATCTCCATGTCACCTAATGTCACCAGGCTTCTGTTTCAGACTGAATTTTGATACTAAAGAACGAGAACTAGAGCTGCAGAACGTGTTTGACTAAAAAACTAAAAAGTCTAGTTATTTAAATGACACTGTTGTAACATTTCTATTGGCAGGTCATTATCAGTCCACACGGGTTCACTCATTTTCGCCGCTTTTGTTTTGGTCAAACTGAAAGTCTCCATGATGTGTCACGACTTCACCCTTGTGTCCCGTTGGGGAGTTTTACGCTGCATGTTGTCCTTTAGTCGCTTAGTCGATTAATTGGTCGATGGAGTCTTAGTCGACCAAACATTTTTTTAGTTGATGAATTATTTTATTTTGATTATAATGATTTATATTGAACAGCAACAAAAAGAGGACTAAGCTGCCTCCTAAGAAATAAATAAAGATTTCCTATTCATTTTCTACATAATTTGCTGTTTTAGTATGAACTCCATAGTTGGTTTGTTTTTTCCCAAGCACAGATTGGATCAAATTAATGGAATACTTTTGCTTGCTGAGCTTTTGCCACGTCCCCTTTTTAGTCGATTAATCGGTCGATGGGACATGTCTTTAGTCGACTACATTCCCAGCATTCACAATACGAACCGGACTCGGCAGTTGCAGCATTGTATCTTTTTCTAAACTGGCTCGATTCGCGTTCACACTAGATTTTTTACCAATCGAACCAGCGCAGTCAGTGTTTCCCGTTCATAGAGGAGACTATGGCGGCCCCCCATGGTCTAATTTTGGCCCCCATAGTTTAAACATAAGATGAACAATTTATTGTTAGTTCAAATGATAGTTTAGGGCTGTGGGATTATCATATGCATATAAAAAGTAGCCTCTTTTATTTTATAATCAGTGCTTTTTCATATGTAGAGGCATCAATTACATTAGACCCCCCAAAAATATACAAAATAAAATTAATCAATTACAGATTGCTTGCGCCACCATAGTCTCAGTATAATCCTGTGGGAAACACTGCAGTAGAGACATATCTGCTCCTCGCCTGTAGAGGCGCTGTGGGACAGAAACACGTTACATCAGCAGCAAAGAAGACACTGACTTCTCTGCTAACGGCAACTACAGCTGCATCGAAAACAAACACTCTGCTGGACTTAATATTTGTGTTTTTATGGATACACCAAACTTCACACACATCTTACTACTTACTCTTCACAGGCCTGTTTCAATGGGAAATACACACAACTCACCATCAAGTCAAAAAATGTCAGCTCTTCTGAAAAGGAACAAACACTAAAGTTTGGACAATCACACTTTTATAGAGGATTTTCAGAGTTTCTAATGGAAGTCAATGGGACAAAATGGCTCCAACAGAACAAGAGACAAAACTACAAACTGCTTCTGCACAAAAACTACAAAATCCTCCAAGTCAAAGTTGATTTTGAACATGTCCAAGGCTGGAATAAAAGCTCCAAACAAACCCAGTTTAGATTCACATTTTAGATGAAAAATGGGTCATTTTGTGTCACATTTTCACCTCTGAGAATCTGCTTTTTATAAGTCTGGACAAAGAATAAAACACTGAGGAGTTTTTTTGTCAGAAGTGGATTAACAGATTTAAGCAAAAAAGGTTTGAAAATAAACAATCTACTATAATTTCACAGCCGTCAAACAGGAGATTAGGATCTTTTCTCTGACGGGACACGAGGGTTAAAGCAGGAAGCCCTCCTCTAAAGTCACTTCATGCTTTCCGGGACAGTTACTCATTATATTAACGAGTTTAATTTTCACCAGCAGCAGCAGCAGATCTAGTGATGTGTAGAGAAAGAGCTCACAAGACCAGAGCCGTGGTAAAGAAAAACTCCAACCAGAGAGCAGAGAAGATCGATTATTCACCAGCACATTTCCATCACGCTAGAGCTGCAGCCGAGTTCAGACTGAAACCGTCACATTGGACACTAAGAGTTCAGGGTTGTGAGAGGATCAGGAGAGAGGAAGAGATTCTACTAATGAACTACAACAACAGTCCCGTCTACAACAAGTCAGGGCCCAGACACACAGCAAGCGACAAAAATGACGTGCGTGAACAAGCGAAACTACAGCCGTGCGTCCACGCATGGGTGGCCACACCGCCAATCGCAGCAGATGCCCCGTGTGCGCCTGTGGTGCGTCAACGCCAGCCACTCATCCTGTGTTTCTCTATGGGAAAGCTGTTCAAGTTTGTCTGTCTGTGTTTCTGCCCTTGTATCAGGTCTGTAGTGAAAATAATCACATGAACAGGTTTATAATCCCCCTCTGGACCGGCTGATCACGGCAAACGCGAGGTTTTCAATAGTAAATATGAAAACTCAAGCAGGCAGTTCTATTGAAGCAGGGCTCCGTCACACAGTCCAGGTCTGTCCCAGGACGTGTGGAGCTGATGGCAAGTACACACATACAACAGTAGAAGCCTGATTTATCTGTATTCTCTGTATTCTACGCTTCTACGCAGCTACGCCAGCGTCAAGCGACAAAAAAAATAGGTTGGATTCTTTCGCTCCCGATTCTCACGTGCCCAACGCTGGCACGACGTCACGCTCGCTACGCGCGTCAAGCGCTGGGTGTGTGGCCGGTTTCATTGACTTTGCATGTTTTCTAAACGATACGCGTGCATCGCTGGGCTATTTTTAACGCGCGCAGGGCTTGCGTAGCGCGAAATACGCTTGCAGTGTGTCCCTGGGGTTTTTAATCATGCGTGTGGTTTTACATTTTGATATCCAAGGCCTTAAAAAGTCTTAAATTTCATTCTAGAAGTTGAGCAGGAACCTGTGTTATTATTTCAGGTATATATTTTCAAGGTTGGTATTTGATTAAAGTGAAGAAAAGCCGATCCTACTGGACTAGGACTGGACTAGGACTGGACTAGGACTCTGAGGAGAACGACACATGCAGCGAGTCTAGAAACGTCCTCTTCTGTGAGCGAGTGAAAAGTGTCAGAGGAAGTCAAACTACTGGATTTATTCAATCTAATCTCTGCTCCATGAAAGAGGCTGAATCTAGAGAATCTGCATCAGAAACACAGCGTCTGTTGGTTTAAAGATGATCATTGTTTTACTCATGTAAACCTCCTGTTTTTATCCTAAAGACATTATTTCATTGTAGTGGCTCAGATTCTTTCACCAAAAAGTAGAACAGAGGAAAACAACACTGACATGAGGTTTGATTTAGAAAAAGGACATTATGTCATGATTCCAGTTGCAAGTTTTTTGTGGAGCTGTGAATATTGTTAAAATAAGCAAAAAGACCCCACAGAGAAGAGAACAGGACTGGCACTGAAAGAGTTAACACAAAAGTCTTCTACCAAAGTCAGTTGTAAATCACATGAATTGTGTCTGTGGAGTTCTCATTAAAAACAAACAAACCATTTAACCAGCAATGACTCACTTCAAACGTCTCATCTTTGAACTAAAGAGATTATCTTCATAGTTCTTTTATTTGATTGACTTTGCGACAGAGCGTGGTTTTTTTTTTTTTAGATTTAATCACAATAAGTTGTCAAAAGAGTACATTAAAAAGTCTGTTTTACAAAAATGTGCTTGTAATAAGGTCTTGTCTGGATTTGAAAATGGCCTTTGGGGAAAAATATCTGCACTCGGCGAAATTTACACTGATGAACGATGAACCTGAACATGCACGTTTTTGGAGGTGGGAGGAAAGCGGAGACAGAGAACCCACAATGACACAGGCAGAACATGCAAAGATTGTGAAATGTTGGTTTGGTCCGACCCGGGAAGCCAGAGCTCAGTCTAACCACTCTGCCACTGTGTTACTAGGAATTACAGTGAATACTTTTCTTTATATTCCAGGTGAATACCACTCCCCATGGCTACAGCAGGTAAAGACCATCCTGGACGACTGTGGACTGTCATACATTTGGACTACTCAAACCTTTAGCAACCCTCATTGGCTCATATTGACTGTTGAGCGAATTTTAAAAGACCAACATATTCAACATTGGCACAGTGAGCTCATGGACATGTCTTCATGTGACTTCTATACAGAGATAAAGCAGGAATACAAATTTGAGAAGTATCTTCTCTGTGAAAATGCTGGATATAAACAATCTATCTGTAACTTTAGAACAAACAACACAAGAATTCCTAAAGTCACGGGCCGGTACAATGGCATTGAGAGATGTCTAAGAATCTGTCATCTGTGCAATGAAGGTGGAGCTGGTGACGAATATCATGTCATGTTTGTCTGTACATATAACTGAGTAATGTTAAATGTCTTCCTATGCTACACTTGAAGAATGTCCCAAAATATACAATAATATCATTTCAGTCACAAAAGATCAAAATGTTGTGCAGACTAGGTGCCTTTCTAAAAGGAGTCCTTTGTCTTTATAAATGAATTATTTCTTATTGTCATATAGGTCTGGAAATGTACAAAAATGTACTATATATTACTTTGTCAGTGAATGCATTTTGATTTGTTTTGTGCTCCATACCATGTACATGGTGATGAGCAAAACCAATAAATGAAATGAAATGAAAATGAATGAATACCGGTAACTGTGTTTAATTGTTAATTTCAGTGATGTAAAGTGAGGTTGTGTAAATCATGGTTTTATGTGGAATCAAAAAGACAACTTTTGTGTTCCTAACACTACTTAATGACTTATTTAAATGTTGCAGACTTTACATACGCTAATGGTAAAGCCAGTTAGACCCAATTTCAGGAACTGTTGCATTGTGAACACAAACATGGGAACAGGATAGTTCTTCTGACTAAACAGGGACTAAAGGAATGTTGGGAGAAGTTCTTTCATGTGGGAAAAAGCCTAGTAATTCCTACTAGGCTATTATTTACAAATGAAGTATGTATATTTTGGAACTAACAGCATTTTCTTAAGAATAAGGAAAGTTAGTCTAAATATAAAACATGTTTGCAAACAAAGTTAGCTTAGTAAATGTGCATGTGTCACCAAAAAGTTCCTGGTCTGACAGAAAGTACCTGCCCCAGAGCATGAGCTAAGAAAGTCCCTAAAGTGTGGCCCCAGTCCATATTCCTGCTCTGTGTGAAAGGGGGACTAAAAGAAGTTCCTACAGTAGTAAACAGCCTTATATTTCCAGCAGTGACTCACCAGCTCGTCCAGGTTCCTCATGTCGCACAGCACTCTCTTCTGCGGCCACACGAACTGCTCCGGCTCGTCCTGCTGCTTCTCGGGACTGCGGCCGCTCTCTGCCCGGCTCACGCTTCTGCTGCTCGGGCTCTCCTCTGCCGCTGCCTCCGCCTCCTCCTGGGCCTCCATCCTCAGACACTCCTGGTCCCGCATCTCCTCCTCGATCTCCTCCTCCAGCTGGATCAACATCGGCGCCAGCATCCCGAACTTGGCCCCCCTGCGCGCCACCTCCAGCAGGCACAGCACGAAGTTCTTCTCGTTGCACCTCTCCACCAGGTCGTTGGTCTCGAACATGAGCACGTCCTTGATCCACAGCTCCTGCCGGCACCAGCTGATGAAGTTGGACACGTTATCCCGGGCCAGGAACGACCCCGGGATGACGTTCCGGGACTGGAAGAGCACGTCCCTGGAGGGCAGCTTCATGGAGCGCGCAGCCTCGGGGTACTCCAGCTGGAAGTCGCGCGCGGCTCGGTTGACGTTGTTGGCGTGGCGGCAGAGCGCGCAGCCCGTGGCCAGGCCCTCGGTGAAGGTGTCCGCGCTCAGCTCCAGCTCGTACAGCGTGTTGAGCCACTCCGCCAGGTCCTCCTTCATGGCGTACAAGTACTCCTCGCTGGATTTGAACGGCCTGATGCTCTTGGAGGCGGCCGACTGAATGTTGCTCTGATCAGCCATATTGTTCCGTATCGACGAGACTGACTACGCGTCCCTTTTTACCCGGGACAGTCCCAGTTTTGCGCCCGGTGCCCCATGTCCCAGCATCCAAAACCTTTGATTTATACCAGGCATGTCCGTGTCGTCCTGACTGTTGACCACTGTGGTGCTCGCCAAGCGAAAGCACTGGAATATACGGCCATCTTTCAATCAAAAGGTGCTTAAAATGACCAACAATGCGCTCAGCCTCTCACATTAAACAGACTACTGACTCACAAGTGACTCGTAAAACAGACGTGAATGAGACGAGTGCGTAATAACGTAATTACCTGCTCGTTTCGCAATTTATTGTAACCCCCAGCCCGGGTGTGTCCCAGTTTTTCATGTAGAGAATCTGCTCCGTGTCTCTACGTCGCCCTGAGCCTGACGAGACAAGGACACGACGGTGCAGGAGACGCAGCCGCGCCGGGTTCGTTCGCGACGTGAGGCAGCCGCGGTGGCGCACTGATCCCGCCGGATGCAGACGCGTTCAGCTCACGCATCGCTGGAGGAGACTTCCCACGGACACGTTCCACTCCAAGGGCACGAGACGAGCGGCTGGTTCTCCCCGGGTTCGGCGCAGAGCAGAAATCCACGTGGAATAGTCGTGTCCGCGGCGCTGTCTCATTGTCAAGCGGAGAAGCGCAGACCGTTTGGAACAAGCTCAGCCCATGACGCCGCCTCTCGCTTTCACGCGCAGAATGGAAGCGACCTGCTGCGCTTCAGAGCAAAGCACCACATCCCATTATGAGGATCGACTTAACCCTGTGCGCTCCGGGACAGAGGAGGGGGCGGGGACGGGCAGAAGGGGCGGGGCGCGCGAGGCATGTGAAGGAATCTGACTCAGAACATCCCAAAGAACCTGCTGTATTAACGGGAAAATTAGACCTTTTTTGGGGATTATGCCAGAAAACACAATAATCAATTCAATTTACTTCTTTGTGTTTTAGTCGTTTTCATTTGTCTTCCAAAATAAACAAAATATGTTACCCAAAACATCACAAAAACTCCTCACAGTCCAGCTGGTTATGCTCAGCCAGTCGGACTCATACAAAACAATGAGATTTCCCCAGATGCATTTAGGAGCTTAAAGTGAATCTAAACCCAAAAACTATGCGAGACCGGGGACAATTGTAACACTTTTTTCCAAATTTGACATCTCAGCTTAATCTTAGTTAAAGTCCTGCTTAAAACTCTATGAAATGAAAGCTGCAGATCTTGGCTTGACGTGTGAACAGGTTTGGATTCACTAGAACTATTGAATTTAAAGCAGTTATCATTTCAAGACAAGAAAGTCAACACAACATGGGTCGAATGTAACACATGCAATTAAGACAATTAATATTTATTTTTTCTTTATTAAAGATGATGCATTTGACAGACTGGAAGGTTGTCCACATTTGAACCACCTTAACTCTGTGATCTTATTATAATAAAACACAAAACTGCTGTGGGAAAAAAACTTTACAGTCTGCTCTAACTTTACTTATGTCATTTTTTAACTAAAATGAGAATTATTCTGAAGAAAGATTAAAGTGAACCCTGGATATAATCACGTTTACCCTAAAACACTTATAATATCATCACTTATATAAATACAGGACAAATACCTTGGAAGTTTTTGTAGTTTTATCAAAATAGTGGGTGGAGAGTCCTTGCCTCAAGTGGAGGAGTTCAAGTATCTCGGGGTCTTGTTCACGAGTGAGGGAAGGATGGAGCGTGAGATTGACAGGCGGATCGGTGCAGCGTCTGCAGTGATGCAGTCACTGTATCGAACCGTTGTGGTGAAGAAGGAGCTGAGTCGAAAGGCAAAGCTCTCGATTTACCGGTCAATCTACATTCCAACCCTCACCTATGGTCATGAGCTTTGGGTAATGACCGAAAGGACAAGATCGCGGATACAAGCGGTCGAAATGAGTTTCCTCCGCAGGGTGGCTGGGCGCTCCCTTAGAGATAGGGTGAGAAGCTCAGTCACACGGGAGGAGCTCGGAGTAGAGCCGCTGCTCCTCCACGTCAAGAGGAGCCAGTTGAGGTGGCTTGGGCATCTGTTTCGGATGCCTCCTGGACGCCTCCCCGGGGAGGTGTTTCGGGCAAGTCCCACTGGGAGGAGACCTCGAGGAAGACCCAGGACACGCTGGAGGGACTATGTCTCTCAACTGGCCTGGGAATGCCTCGGGATTCCCCAGAAGAGCTGGCGGAAGTGTGTGGGGATAGGGAAGTCTGGGCCTCCCTGCTCAGACTGCTGCCTCCGCGATCCGACTCCGGATGAAGCGGAAGAAAATGGATGGATGGATGGTGTTATGAAGAAATGACATGGAGGCAAATTCTTCCTCTTGATTATCTTCAGTTTTACTAGATTCCACATAATCGTTATGTATTTGGCTTTGCTCCGGCTCAAACAGACAAGGTTTAACCCAGGAATTCATGTTGCTTAGTTACCTGTTACCTGACAACACTACTTTATGTCATAACCGCAGCAAAATGGCAGCCTCCATGTAATTTCTTTAAAACTGTATTTTAATAAAACAACAAATACTTCCAAGGTATTTGTCCTGTATTTATATAAGTCATGATATTATAAGTGTTTTAGGATAAACATGTGATTATATCCAGGGTTCGCTCCAAATAGTATCATCTACTGTTCTGAGACATTTGTTGGTAATTTTGGTGCAAAGTTTCAGATCAAAATAGTCGCACACTGGCTGTCTCACTGCAAAGACCCACGTCAGCTCTTGTGTATTGTCCTCTCAAAATAAAACTAATTACAAACACCTGCTTCACACCCAGAAGAAGGCTGTTGTGAGAATCTACGCATGAGTAGCAGATCGGCACATGCTTTTAAAACAAATATTGTAACAATGAAATAGCCCAGAGTAATAAAGGCTTTTGTATTAAGTGTGCCTTAGGGTTGGCCCCCTTTCTGTGAACATTTTTTTGTAGTTGGAAAGTGTTTACATGATGAAACCTACATGTTTTACTCGCAATCCAAATTTTTCAGTAGACTCAACTAAATACAGACAAGCGGACAGGGATAGGTGGTAGGTGAAAACATACATTTTCTGAGCACTGGAGCATCAGCAGCAGGACAATACAACACTCAAACATGAATCAATCCAAACACAACTTTGGCTAATTGTTGAGAACACTGCTGTAACAAGGTTAAAGACTCAGTAATTTTACATCCTTTAAATACTGATGGACCTGACGCCCCCTTGAGGCTAAACTTAAAATAGCAGATATTCCTTTAAAATATTGCTATAGAACTATACTTTATATGCATAAAACAATTCATTTAGATTGTACATTTTATTTAACTATGGAGTATTTGTTAGCTGTGTGTCCTAAAGAAAAATACTTTCTTAAAAATGTTACACTTTTCCATTACAAAGAAATTCTCAATCGCCAGGTCAATTGAGTAAAATTTTATTTCCCAAATTTCTCATACAAGTACAGTTTTTGGGAAAGGGGAGGAAACTCTATAATGAAAAATATCGCATTTGACAACACATCGTGAGAACAGTATTAAAAAAATAAAGAACATACATGCAGAAAACACAGTCGAAGCATTTACATGAGCAAACTAAAACAAAGTTGATGTATGAAACCTTACAGGATACTTCTTTATCCACAGAGACATGGAATCATAAATAAAAGTGGGTCTTAAAAATCCATTCCTCGAGAGGAATAACTGGTTCAGTAGGGCCGGTCCCTGCGCTCCTGACGATGTTCCCTGAAACACAAGACAACATTAGCGTCTTCTTCACTTCCGTCAGGTCACATGAGCGATCTGTCGTGACAATCACCTCATGTCCATCTTTCCTCCAGGTGGGCCCATTCCTCTGCCTCCGCGGCCGCCCATTCGGTCCATGGGTGGTCCCCCGCGGCCTCTGAAGCCTCCGCGATCCATCCCTCCTCTCCCCCTAAAGCCCCCGCGGTCACCGCCCCAGCCTCCACGGAAGCCCGGGCCTCCAGGTCCTGCTCCGGCCGGGCCTCCTCGATCCATACCCCTGCCTCCACGCATGCCCATGCCCCCTCTGCCCCGGTCACCACCAGGAGGGAAGGGAGGGCCTCCACCCAGACCTTCAGGTTTAGGGGCTTTGCACTGGTTACACTCCATGCGCCAGGCAAAGTTCTGGTTTCCACACCCTCTGCAAAAACACAAAATACACCAGGCTCATCAAAACAAACTCCACAAACTGAAGAGCCCTGTATGAAGCCACCTGCTTCCAGATTAAATTCAGTTTTGTTACAATAAGGAACATGTCCTATTGGAGTACAGTAGTTTGTAAAATATTCAAAATAATCAATTGAATTTTCCTGCTAACCTTTTAAATATCAGCTCTACACTACAGTCTATTGCAGCTCGTGCAGTGGTCAGTTTTGGCAGTGAATTGTATTGCAGTAGAAATGACCAATTATAAAAAGAACATAGGAGCATTGGAGGGTTGTCAATGCTTCATTATGATGAGAAGTGAACTTGTGCAGCTAAAGTGACCAGAAGGAAGTCAGACGATTCACAGAAATAGTTTTACGGCAGTTTGGGCGTTTTAAGTTGTATAGTGTACAGTACATAAACTCATGACAGACGTACGGGTTGGGACACTCCCAGTCTCCAGCTCTCTGCTGCATGTTGCCTCCAGTAGGTCCACCCCGGCCCATTCCACGTGGTCCTCCTCGCGGTCCTCCAAACCCACCTCGGTCTCCTCGACCCATCATTCCTGCAGGACAGATCACATTCAGGACACACTCAGATGCAAACCTGTTTATTTACATGTTACAAACCTCCACGGCCCATCATGCCGTCCCGCATGGGCATTCCCCTCATCCCTCCCATACTATTAGGCTTACGGCGGGCCATGGACACGTTCAGCCTCCTGCCCTGGAACTCCTTCCCTGAAAGGCAACAGTACAGCATTAGCTCAAGAGACACTTCTACAGCCGCATCAGTGCAACTTCACACACCATCGAAGTACTCCACCGCAGCCTTGGCACAGACCGGCTCCTCGTAGGACAAGGTGGCGTCTCCTTTGGGCTTGCCAGTGTCTTTGTCTTCATATAGATTGATAGCAGGCTTTCCAAGTCGACGGTTCATCTGCACATACAAACATTTAACATGAAGAACGCTATAATCTTGTAAAATCTATCACTAACAGGGTTCCTGCAGTTTCTAGAACAAACATTAACACCTTTTTAAGACCTTTCGCACGATCAAGCGCATTTAAAGAAAAAAAAACATTTAACACAAACCTATGCACCAAGTAAATATCTAAATTTGTTCTAAAAATGACTAAACAGTTTCTTTACCCGGATTGGTCCACTGTGCTTAAAGAACTCTGCCATCTCCTCCACAGTGGCATTTTCAGTCAGTCCTTTGATATAGATTGTGCTGTTCTCAGAGTCATCCTGCTCCTCAGGACGTCCTGGGGAAAAAACAAAAAAGACATTTTAGTGTGGCTCTGTATAAACCTCGTCTCACTCTCTTCAGTATAAACAAGTATTTTATTTACCCATATCTCGCTCTCCGTCACCGCCCATGGGTCCTGTGATTCCACGAGAAAGGACAAAGACAATAATGAGTGCGTGAACAACGACAATAGTTTCAACACCTGAGGAACACTATGACACTCTTGTAGGCACTTGTATAAATATTGTCAGCCGTATTGAAATGGGATGTTGTGGTACACTGTCATTACCATCTTTGCATAATTTACAAAACCTCAAACCCTTTTGAAAGTTTGAATTTAAATGAATACTCAGAAACCCAGATATGATGGGAATTGTGTAAAAAAATACACCGTAACCAGAGCAGATAGTTAAAACCCTTCAGAGATTCTTTGGACCATAATACAAGGCTGAATGGTACCAGATACCCAACGTGAATGGGGATTAAAACATGGACTCATTATTTAGTAAAACCAGTGAATACTCAAAAGATAGTTGTCACAAAAGTTTAAGTTTTGAATAGACTAACCAGTGTAACTCGTCAACTTACCACCAGGCTTACTGAAGCCACCTCTGTCTCCAGCGCTGTTAGGGGAATAAATGCAGATATGAAGGCGAGTTCTCTTTTACAGCCACTCCCCATGGCTCGAGCAAGTGGCTTGATTGAGGGGTTAATGCAAACATGTGGAATATCTTTACACAACAACTTCCCAAAGGAAACTAAGGGAACTTCATATGTTAACAGAACAAAAGACAGCTTAAAGTAACAAGGGATAAAGTAACAATCAACTTCCCGAAGGAGAAAATGCAAGTACAAAGTTTCCAGATTCATATTTCTACCCAATAATGTAACTTAACAAGTTTGAGATTATAACAGTTGAAAAGAAAATGTACAAAACTGGTCAACATACTGAAGACGTGAATATAAAATTCACCTTTACACATGTTTAGAACACCAAAAGAGAATTACAGTTTACCAAGTTGTGAATACATTAGACCGTTTATACCCATCATGCTTGTATAAAACAAAAGAAAATCCAGAGTTCTTGAAAAAAGCAGCCCGACTCTTATTCTCTCTTGCTGCTTAAGCTGGCGCCTCTGCACTGAGTACAGATAGTGTTTAGAGAATAGATGCTTTTAAATGGCTCTCACTGTTACCTGTACGGTATAAATGTGACAAAGCATGTTAAATTGTATTTCAAAACACCAACAAAACATTTTGGATCCCGCCCCACATGCCCACAAAACAAAACAGACCTGTGCCAAGACCCACTACTCTAAGCTAAGCTGCTGTACACCTGCACATCAGGAATCATGTGAATAAAGTCTCACCACTGCCAACAGCAGTCGCTCCAGGGTTTGGTTTTATCAACACGTAACTGCTACTTTAGGTGATGCGGTAAAAATACTGACATTTCTCTGTTTTGTTGCTGCCAACAGCAGTGCACTAGCTTTGTTCACATGATCCATGTTTTGATGTGTGAAAGTGTCTGGTCTAAGGACAGATAAGAGCTGTGTGTAAGTATGTTCTACATTAGATAACTCTTACGTTAGACATGTTCAGTTTGACTGTAGTGTGCATGTGACCCCCTCCCTTTAGATAAGTGTTCTGTAACATTGGAGTGCTGGTGAAAGTGATGCTTGTTGATGCACAGGTTTAAGTCAGAGCTGTGAGGGCCGATCACACTACAGATCTATAGGGAAAGTTACTTTTTTGTGCTGGAAAGGCAAACACTCTCCTCTATTTATAAACACAGTTTAAACCATTCCCTCTGTCAGATTGAGTCCATTTCCAAAAGACTAAATGTCAAAATGACCTTTAACCCTCACTGGTGAGGCACAAGCTCTGGATTCTTGTTTCGCCTCACTCGTTTTAAAATACAGTGTTTCCCCACCGTAACGTTGGCAGTGTGACCCACTCTGCCAACAGCACCTACCACCCTGCTCATCACACTTTCATTTGAGAACTTTAAAGTTTATTAATGTCCCAAAATATCCTTAGCACTTTTATAGCAGTTTAACTGCTATAACTGGTATTAAAAGCTACCATTTTTTAACCAATATTTATAAACCTACATTAAATAGACCTACAGCATGTGTACACGGTCAAACCATTCCTGCTAAACCAAAAACAAAAAAACACTTTAAGGGGAAACACTGGAACACCACGGCTTAAAAATTAACCATCGAGCAAGGTTTACTCTTATAATGTAATTTGAAATCATTTCTGCCCCTAATCACTATAAGTTTGTCAAAAGTATTGAAATACAGATCAGTAATACTTCATTGAACAGCTATCAATAGAAATAACAGGACAACGTGTGACCTGAGTTTAACAATTCTAAAGTATTGTTGTGCTAAAAATATAAATAATCCAAAACCTCAGCTAAAATGATCATTACTTAGAATTAGGTCCATTTGCTTTTATCAGAATAAGAGTTGTAATTTGTACTGTGAAAACACTAAACCAGTGAACCTCATTATTCTCCGTCCATCATACGGTTTCATTGAAATGCCCCAAACACATCAAACCCTTTAATGCCTCCTGGTACCAGCTCAATCCAATATTGAAAAAAACTAATGACCAGTGACTAGTTATTGAAAAATGATCAGAAATGATATATTGTGAGGAAAACCCCATTAAAATGATATAAAAGTTGATTTAACACACCAAAGATCTTTAGCCCAGAGTCTAACTTGATAAAGTGTTGAATGAAAACACTTGTCACTCGTGTGAAGTGTGTTTTTGAAAATACAAATGTCAGATGGGTGATGATTTACGATTTAAGAATTAAGCCCAAACTAATGAAACTGTGTGAACAAGTCTTTAACCCCAAAGACACCTAACTGCCAGTTTCTGTCAGTGTACATGTTCTAACAGTGAACTCAAACTTTATAACCTACTCATAATGCACAGGTTCCTTACCTTTGGCCCACAGAAGGCAGGACTGACCAAAACACAACTGCGCCGATAAATATAAACTGTGCACACTTGTTTTAACTCAGCCCTGCCCCCTCGGCCTCAGCTCCTGGAAGAAAAGCTAAGGTTAACACTCCAGACCAACACTTACCCCATGCCACGGCCTCGCCCTCTGTGCATCATCCCTCCACGGTCAAACCCATCTCTGCCTGGACCCCTTCCATCGCCTCCTGGATACCTGGAACCGTCTGGCCCCCCGTACCCAGAGCCTGCACCCTGGCCATCCTGACGGTAATTATCTAGGAAGAGAAAAAACGTCAGTCTCCACTTTGAACACTTCACTTCCAGCAGAGTGAAGCTGCTTACTGTAGTGGTTGCCCTGGTTGTAGCTGGCCGGTCCGCCCTGTTGGCCGTACTGGTTAGCTGGTGGTTGTCCGTAGGAGCCTGCACTCTGCTGGGCGTAAGTAGGAGGAGCCTGCTGCTGGGCCTGCTGTTGGTAGCCTCCCTGCTGCTGCCCGTAGCCTGACTGCTGGGCCTGATAGCCAGGCTGCTGTTGGCCATATGCTGCTGGCTGAGTGTAACTGCTCTGGTTGTAACTGGCAGGTTGGCCATTGGAGCTGTAACTGCACAATCAGAGCTCAATTGCAGGAAAAAAGAGTGAATATTCCTTTGCTCTTGCTAGACACATACCTCTGCTGAGCCGTGGTGGCAGCGGCCGCCTGCTGACCATAGCCCTGGTACGAGGACTGGGCAGAGTATCCAGACTGAGAGCCGTACGACTGAGCAGCTGCTGGAGTAGCAGAGGTGCTGTCATACCCACTAGCTCCATAACCCTGGGCAGACTGAGTGTAACCATGGGCAGTGGCGGACTGACCTGCAGCTGGGTATCCCGCTGTGAACACGCACAACACTACAATCAGTTTTATTTCTTTTACAGTAGTTTCACCGTCAGCCATGTTAAACTCACTTGAAGCTGCCTGTCCATAAGAAGAGCCATACTGTTGCTGCTGCTGTTGTTGTTGCTGCTGAGCGTAGCCTCCTGCGGCCGGGGCGGCCTGGCTGTAGCTGCTGTCTGCTGCAGCGGGCTGACCGTAGGAGCTGTAGCCCTGCTGCTGCCCGTAACCCTGCTGAGAAGAGCACACGAGCATGAGCCAGTCACACTAGCGCAGAAGAGACAATACAGATGCAGAGCTAACCTGAGCAGACTGTCCATAGCCTTGAGAGGGCTGCGCGTTGTAGGAGGCGTACCTGAAAAAACAGTTTGAGATTCACAAAGAGCGACTTTAACACGTGAAATTAGTTTTAGGATGAGGTAATGATTTCTTACCCCTGCTGGGCACCAGCCTGGCCGTAGGAGCTGTAATCTGTAAGAAAGGATAAAGGGTTAACCAGAACAGAAGGTTTGCGCGAGGACCGCTAATGTTAGCACAAGGCTAACAGTTAGCCACACGTTTGTGGGCCATCGGCATTTCCCGAGCGCCAATGTTAGGAGGGTCACGGTTTAATGCAAACGCGCAATAAAAAACAAAAACACTTCCAAAACCTCCCCATAAGTGAGAAACATCAATTGATTTTTTTTTAAAGTTCCCAAACATACACGTTGATAGAAAACGCCCGGTGCGGTAAAGGCTTCGGGGCCTGTGCAAAGAACGCTCCGGAGCTACGCAATAGCAGCTTTAATGAATAACTACATAATCACAGTTCTAATAAAGGCAACACGATGAATACATATTAACATTACACTCTGCAACCGACACATTTCAGTAGAAAAAGCTTGACTTGCCTGGAGCGGACGCCATTTCGCTGCGGTCGTGTGCAGGAGACTGAACAAAGCGGCGGCGGCGAGGCGGAGATACGAACACGCAGACTGGGAAGCTCTCGCGAGACTTGAGACAGAACGTCAGTGCGTGCGTCACTCAAAAAACGAACACAAAAATATTAATAATAAAAATAGAACTTCTATAATTACAAAATAAATATAAATACGTACACAAAATATATACACACACAAAAAAAAATATTTAAACGCAAAAAATAAATACACTGTAAAAGAAGACATCCACGTGACACAATGCGGAAGTGACCCGGTGTAGAGCAAAACAACATGGAACCAAACTGTTTCTATCTTTACATTTCTTCTGCAAATTATGACACTGGATTTACATGATTATAGGTTTTCTCTAAACGTATTAGTTTGATTAAATATGATCTTTGGAGGCGTGACGTTAACACAAAGCGATGATATCTCGCGTTTTGACAATATGCAGCTGGTTTGGGTCAAATCGCCCTGGTTTGTTTTTGGGCACGTTGTTGTTAGTTGTTATAATGCTGTCGGTGCACGCTGCTGGCATTCAAGCGAGTCTTAGTTTGGGACCCGAGGGAAATCTTCCGAAGTTCACGGGTAAGAATATTTGGAGTATAAGACTATTTAAAATATATTCTTTAGCTTTTTAATCTTGTTAGATCGGTGTTTTGTCATTATTCATTCATTCAAAGTTTTATTTGGATTGATTCTTGCATGTTGGAGTAATCTTGTATTGTTGAGTGCTCAGGGAAGTCTTGTTTTCACCTACACCCTAGCCCCACCCACATCCCTGTGCTGATAATTATTTTTTGTGCTTCTGTATGTTGTAGGGCTGCAACTACTAACTTTGGTCCTTGATTATTGATTCCCAATTTTGAAAGCTAAAAAAAAGGTCATTACTAGGGCTGCAACTAACGATTATGTTGGTATTTTGATTATTCTTTTGATTAGTTGTTTAAAATGCAAAAGACACTTGAATAAAAGATTTTTTGCAAATGTTGACGCTCATTATAACAGGTGACCATGTTACTATTGAATTACTTTACATTTCATTACATTATTTTGAATTGTATTGTATTTTGCAGAATGTCTTTCTAAAGAACATTTCTGGACCAACTGCAGTTTTGTTTTTTCAGTCACATCTCATCAATACAAGCCTTTATTTTCCCAGAGGCTTATTTTCCATTCTGGCCTATGTGACTTCCCTTTTGCACTTTTTACACTGAAGGCCACTATCAAGAATAATCAGAAATCATCCTTGAAAATTGATCAAAATTGAATATGGAGTATATCGTTTATAGTTAAAATTGCCACAAAAAGAACCTGTAAGAATAGAAAATAGAGAAAATTATACTAATACCTTTCAACTTAGGATATAAACGTAATACGTCTGCACTTCTGTGATTCAATTACAAACATTTCACATTGTTCACGTGACATCTCAGCATTTTCTAGACCAATAATAATTTACACAGATGTTTGCGGCACAAATAAATCTGGTTCAATGTCAGTTTTTGTTGTAATAAAGTGATTAGATCTAGTCACTAACCAGAATGAAACAGTTTGAAATGGTCTTTTAGATATTTCATGACAAAGTTCAGTGTTATTTATCACAACTCTTGTTCTATCATCTAGATTCATGACATCGTTGTATTCTACAACTTGAACACAGCCTATTGACATAATAATCGTCTGAATATTGTTATCAAGATATGCCAAAAAATATCGAAATATACATTTTTGTCAATATCGCCCAGCCTTTCCTTGGGCCACATAAAATAACATCAGGGGCCGCATTTGGCCCTGGGCTACATGTTTGACACCTCTAAAATGATCATTTAGTTCAGGCATGTCCAAACTGCGGCCCAGGGGCCAATTGCCCTCAAAGCAATTTTTGTTGGCCCTCAGACTTCCTGAAGATTTGGCCCAAACTGCAATAAGCAATGCATTCTGCTGAGTTTAACAGTCCACCTTCATTACTTGCATAGTTTTACATATTCTAATTGCATACATTTGAATTTTTCACTGTATGGTCTCTTTTATATCGCCCAGATCGGCCCTGTATTTAGTCTGTGTTTTTATATGTGACTTTTGATGACGGTGTAATCTGTCCAGGAGTGATCCATAGTAGAAACTCTTCAGCGTTGTCATCTGGACAGTGTTTCCGAAGATCAGGACATTTTGACTCGTCAAAACGTCTTGATCTTCGGAAACACTGTCCAGATGACAACGTTGAAGACTTTTTACTATGTGACTCTTGGTGAAAAAAGTTTGGACACCCCTGATTTAGTTGTATAGAACTCAAAAATTACCAACACAGTTTTGCAAAATTTGAGCTAGGGCTGGACAGTTAATCAAAAAAATTGTTGGATCGATATTGAATAAAATCAAAGCAATTATTTGGTTTTGAATTGAAAGATCGAAAACCAATCTTTTGTCAGTAAAATGTGTAGTGTGGAGTAAAAATCAAACTTTGAGGGCAGAATATTGATGTATAATTTAAAAAAAAATCTGATAAATGGGACATATTAAAAGTTTTTGTTTAAGGTGGGGTAGCTAACTTCTTAGTTGTAAATGTAGCACCCCAGAGTATTCTCTGAATCAAATAATACAGAGTGTAAGTTCTAATCAGGAGCAGAATGCAGCGTTCTGATGCTGAGCGTGAGTGGTCCTCTCCAGTTTCACTTTAAAAGAAAAAAAAAGAGGGTTTTAAGTCAAAATTGCAACAAAAACTTAATAGCCTACATATTGAAATTACCAATGTGTTGAAGAATTTATAGGAGAAAGTTGTCAGACTTAAAACCTAAATTGTGTTTGCAATGTGAAAATTACCTACCCCGCCTTTAACGTTCATAACAGCAGTTTTTCTTTTGTTTTTAAAAGGTTAAACAATATGAAAAAGAAACCTGTGATTTAGTTTTTTCACAGATCCCTAATTTGAGCTAAGTTTACCTCAGTTGAGAACGTTTTGGAGAAGCAGAGTTTTAGACAAACATTCAGTCAGAGTTAGTTTGTTGTTCTTGACTAGTGGACTGTTCTGAAGCCTGTATAAAAGTCTTTCCCTCCTGCAGACGTCCTGCTGTACGCGCTGAGCCATGACGACGCTCCCTCTCTGCTGGTGAACCTCTGCTGCCTCCTGCTGGTCGGGCCGTGTCAGGAGCGGCTCTGGGGGACTGTGGCCTTCCTGGCTCTGGCTGCTCTGTCCTGGGCCGCCGTGCCGTGTGCTTACACTCTGGTGCTGTGGGTGGGAGTGGGCGAGGCCAGCCGGGTGTGTGGATACTCCGCAGTGCAGCTGGCTCTGTTCACGGCTCAGTGCAGACAGGTGAGTTCAGCTCTGACCACTGAAAGTGTTTTTATTATCACCACTTGTCCTGTTTAATAGTGTCTTTGGGCGTTTTAAAAAGTTTCATATAAATCCAAAGCATTATTATGATTATATTAATATTATTTGTGCCTCAGAATTAGTTATGCAGCTAGTTTCATCTGCAGTCCCCAGGCAAGTTGTAAATGGCCAGCAGAGCAAAAGTACCAAGTAATCGGTGTCGGCCCGATATCGAAAAGACGACCGATATTTGGCGCCAATATTTTTAGAGGAGGTTCTCTAGTCTCTCTGCGACATATACCAGCCTCAGTTTGACCTAAAAGCTTCATATTTGCATTTTAACAGAATAAAGAATAACAAGTTTATATAAACAAACTTAGGATCTTTATATTTTACGGCGCTCCATTGTACTCACAAAAAAATAAATATTTATTTTTTTGTGAGTACAATTGAGCGCCGTAATAGTTACATAATAATACCATTTTTCATCCCAGATAAATATAGTTGCAAGTTTTTGATCTTGTGAGTTGTGCAGTGGATTTTAAAGCAGAACCAAGCAACTTCAGCAGTAGAGCGCCACCTACAGTTCTCTTCTGCAAATACCAGCATCAGACCTACAACTGAACTTTTTCCTTATGTTTTTTTTTAAATCAATTTATTATTTTTTTCAAACAACGTAAAGAAAGTATATTAAAAATATGTCACACTGTCAAATGTAAAAAAAGAGCCAGTGTTTCTCAGAAAAGCTGTCAAATTATAAAAGTGTAGTTTTTCCAGCAGGAGGCAGCAGAGAGCAGATGTTTGCTTCAAATGTGAAGAAAATACATTTGTGACCATCAAACAAACTAACAAAGACATTTAACAAAGTTAAAACGTCACTTAGATCAGCTTTAAAATATAATTATCGGTATCGGCCAGAGCAGAGGCCAAAGATCAGTTGTCAGTATTGCCCCCAAAAATTCATATCGGCCCATCCCTATTATCCGGTTTTCCTGGCCTCCATGTAAACGCCCTGATAATGCAGCTGTTGTGTGTTTGTGTTTGTGTTTATGTTTGTGTTTGTGTGGTGTTCAGGTGCGCAGCAGAAGACTGCTCAGGTGTGTCCCTGTCTGGTTCCTGCCCTGGATGTTTCTGCTGCTGGCCCTGCTGCTCCTGCCCGGGTCTCCTGCTCTGCTTCACTTCTGCTCCATCTGCATCGGACACAACTGTATCCTCCCCAAAAACTGCACTTTCAACTTTTAGGGCTTAAAATGACAGGAAACAAGGGTTTTCACACATGAACGTATCAAGATCTGTGTCTCTGTAAGTCTTGCTCACATTCACACAAAAGTCATGTTTCCAGAGGCTCGATACTTAGGTCTGGACGATATTGACAAACAGTATATCTCAATTACAATTTTCAGACAATAATATGTCAGTCCAACAAAATATAAATCCAAACATGTTTTTAACCATCATATACGACTGTACTGGGCTTAAGACATGTTCTAGTGATCTATTGGTCGACTATAGAGGGATTTTCGGTCGACGTCATTTTCCGCTCTACTGCACATGCGTTATGTAGAAAGAGCTCCTCTCCATCTGCTTAGCTGGGGAAACTTCTTTGAATAAAACAACGAAACAGACCGAGAGCAGCTGTTTGGATCAGGTCTGAACCAGTCTGAAGGCCCGTACAGACAGGACGCGATCTGTCGCTGTAGTTTCGCCCGGTGAAGCGAGGACACGAGCAAACCAATGAGGAAGTGGGCGGGGAAAGCTGCCGTGAAAAATATTAATATAAACAAACTCAGTGCTTGCTGCGTAAGTGATTATGGACAAGAGAACTAATCCTGTTGGAATCAGCCCAAAACACCTCTGTCTCCTTGTTAACTTTGCCAAAAGAAGCCCTGTGCTCTCCATTTGCGTCGCTCCAGTTAAATGAAATCTAGCTGGAGCGAGAGCGGCACTGCCTCTCAAAGCCGTCATTTCTCTGCTTTGGTTGGCGGCACGACAGGGCGCTCCTCTGCTGACAGCCACATACACATGAATGGGTTTTCAAGCGACATTTGTCGCTCATCGCGTCCTGTCTGTACGGGCCTTAACAGACGTCTGTCTCCTGAAGCTTGTGACAGTGTTTTTCTCTTTATTTTTTCACCTGAATGTAACTTTTAAGGGTCGTAGGTGGAGTTTCATTCACAAATGTTGATTTAGCAGCAGAACTTTTGTTTTCTCACAGATAAACTCTTGTAGTTACTGACAACGGAGATTTTTCGACTTGTTTCCACTGTTTGTGACTATGAGCGGCGACTCTTTCGGATGCGATGCACGCGCACGCCGCCTGTAGAAAGAGAAAAAGACACAAAGAGTTTATCACTGTGCTAAAACAAAAGTTATTCCTCTAAGTCAACATTTGTGAATGAAACTTGACCCTACGACCCTTAAAAGTTACATTCAGGTGAAAAACACCATCTCAAGCTTCAGGAGCCAGACGTCTGTCAGACCGGTTCAGACCTGATCCAAACAGCTGCTCTCGTCCTGTTTCGTTGTTTTATTCGAAAACGTTTCCCCATGTAAACAGATGGAGAGGAGCTCTTTCTAGAGTGACGTCGACCGAAAATCCCTCTATAGCTTCTGTTCTTAAAAGAAGGACAAAAATGACCTGTTCTTTTGGCAAATCTTTATTTAAGAAAGTCAAAACCTGTTCAAATCAGGTTACCACTAAGTAATAAAACCAGTTTTTTATCTCACTGGCATATTTAAAGTTGCCTTTTTACAAGTTTGTGCACGTTTATGCTGAGCTGACAGAATATCGTCCAAATATCGTCGCAGTTGCAGCCTTAATATCTCTCTACATAAATAAAAGATTCGTTTGAGCTGAGGGTTTCGGTGTAGTGAAGTAGAATCAGACGGTCCATGGCTTGTGTTCGTTTGTTGGTTCTTAAGCTGGTTTCAGACAGTTCCTCTCTCATCGGGACACTTCAGGAGCTGGAGAACTTCAGTCTGCTGCATCACGTTCCGCTGTGGGCCTACGTGTCGTCCTCCTCCAGACTGCGGCTGCCCTCACACTCACACAGGTGCGGTTTGTTTGTTACACAAGTATTTGCACTTTTACTTGAGTGGAGAACTTCAATACTTTAGCCATCTCTGCCTGAGACTTTGCAGGAGAACTGACTCTGGTCTTCACAGATAATTTAACATCACACTGAACCCGTTAAAGTACCGTGTCTTGTTTACCGGTATGCTTCACCATTTGCCACATTCATATATGCAAATCATCCCACAACAATACCGTGTCGTCACCGTTCACATCTGACTCGGCAACATGGAACGCTTTGGGCACAAACTCGCCTATAAAGCACATTTTCCACTTTTAAACTTGTTTAAAAAGCTTTTTTGACTTTGATTATTGTTATTATTTTGTTGAGGTTATTTTGCAAGATTCTTGACTTAATAATGGCTTATTATTTGCGTGGAGAAATGCAGGGATGTATTTGATGTGCGAATGCATCGTACTACAGAAGCCCGTATGAAACAGGAGGGCACCGCATAATGTGGCTGGAGCTTAAACTCAGTCCTGAGACAGCGGAGGAGCCGTCAGCTCTACCTGCAGTCAGGGCGGGGGAGTGCGAGTGACCGTTGGAGTTCGTCCACACAGTTGGGCACAGCGAGGATGGACTGTGGACACTCCTAGAGCGCGGACATCGAGCAGAACCAGCTTGGACCTGGATAAACAACGCGCTGAACTGTCTGAAGCGCAGTAGGAGCAAATACGTTTTTTCTGTTGCTCAGTTGAGTGAGCAGAGCGTGCTCCGTTCTCTGTGAGTTGTTCTGTTGCCATGGGGATTGCACCGGCAGTCACATTCTGCATTCACACATGTCAACACGGGACTAGTCCCGCGACTGTTCCCGGTAATATTACTAGGTATCGACACGGATCAAGTTGTGCTTTTGGGTAAATTGAGACATTTTTAATTTTCTTGCTCTCTCATTGGCAAACGTTTTTGACCAGTTTTATGAAAATAAACTTCTGAATGAATGAAAGAATGGTAAAGGTGGCAGAAACATTTAGAAGCCTTTGCTTTAATAGAGATGTTCAAAAAACTGAATTTTGCTTCTTAAATGGCAACATTTACTAAGATTTGGTTGACGCAATACTGATATTTGTATTTAACCTTCTGCTGTGGCAGACAAATAAGAGCCGATATTTGGAAATATATATCCATAACAAGGCTAAATTACAAAAATTACTTGTCACTGTAGTAAAAATAAATAAAAACATTGTATTTATCTGATATATAACACATCTTTGCCTTAATCTGGAACTGATATTTTGCCCTTTTTCTACAGAATAAACTAAAGAAACGTTTTATTTTGCTTCTAAAATTGTCACAATTATTCTTCTTTTGTTCTTGCGATTATATTGGGGCTTGAATAATCACAATTGTCGATTAATCTTGACATCCCTAGTCACGACAGAGCGCGCTCACGCACACACATGAAGCGCGTTCTGGCTGAAAGAGACAGAAGAACTTGTGTCTGAAACTTTTGTTTTGTGTGGAAATGCGCTACAGTCATTTGCACATTTAAATCTGCACAAGTGTTCGTCCGTCAGACATTTAATAGATTCATCTGAAACAGTCTGCAGAGAAAGTTTTGCTTCTGTTGTCAATTGTTGTTTTCATACTTTACACCAGCGGTCTCCAACTTTTTCTCTTATAAGAACCAGTACAGTCACAATTTCTTTTCCAAGAACAAGTCGAGGTTGGGTATCTCCAATAACTACATTCATCTTGATTGTTGTGTATATTTTAACTCTTTTATTGCTTGAATTATCTGTTTATTGGGTTAAATGGTGCTATATTTTCATAGTAAAGCTGCATTTTTACAGACCTGATCATAACTAAGAGGCTAATTATCCAATACTGTCTGTTTTTTTGTCAGATCCAATCTACACTCCGAGACTCTACACCAAGAAGAGCTAAACCCGTCTGCTGGTCCTAGGATAGACCACTTACAGTCCGGGGCAGGTCCTAGCTGGGGACTAGACCAGTTACAGTCTATGGCAGGTCTTAGCCGGGGCTCAGAACTCTTACAATCTGGAGCTGGTCCTAGTTGGGGTTTAGAGTCCGGAGCAGGTCCAAGCTGGGGAACAAACCAGTCCGGAGCAGGTCCAAGCTGGGGGACAAACCAGGCTGGAGCAGGTCCAAGCTGGGGAACAAACCAGGCCGGAGCAGGTCCAAGCTGGGGGACAAACCAGGCCGGAGCAGGTCCAAGCTGGGGAACAAACCAGGCTGGAGCAGGTCCAAGCTGGGGGACAAACCAGGCCGGAGCAGGTCCTAGCTGGGGGACAAACCAGGCTGGAGCAGGTCCAAGCTGGGGAACAAACCAGGCCGGAGCAGGTCATAGCTGGGGCCCAGAGTCCGGAGCAGGTCTCGTGTTGGGCAGGTTTGAGGCTGCGACTGAGGTTGAGCTCTTAGACGACCAGATGCTTCGGGCTGGGATCTTGGCGTCTCTTCAGGACCACCCCCGGGACAGTCCTGGTCCCGGAGCTGCTGGAGAGACGGTTCTGGGGTCTTCACACGGTCCCGAGGCTAAAGTGGAGCTGCCGAAGTCGTCCGTGTCGTCTCTCAGGTGAGCAGTGCTGCGCTCAGTAAACGTAAACATGAAAGGTTAAAGGTGGCGGAGCTGATTTTCACAACACAACTAGTTCTTAGTTCTCACAAATCCTGAACACAGTGACACCGATGAGACTTTAGAGCAGGGGTCAGTTAGTTTTAGTTTTAGGCCGGATATTTTCACTAAGACTTTTTTTTACTCAATTTTTTATAATTTTGTTGTTATTTTTTTCCCAATTAATAACTTTATATAGGTCTACACATTTTAAATAAATATGTTTGTTTTAATCAATCAAATTATTTTTCTAAAACAGTTATTTGTATTTTCTGGAAGCATTAACTGTCCAGGAGGGACAACTTTTCGGACTTAAACAAGTTCAGAATCAGAGCATAAAAATGCCTCTGTCCACAACACTTGTTACAAGTGAATTTTTAAAGAAAATGTGAGTCCTGTTGCTTTCATTAGACCGTTTTTCCTTATAGGTGTGGTAGATAATTTTTACCCTGCAAACACAATTTAGGTTTTAAACCTGACAACTTTCTTTCATGAATCCTTCAACACATTGTTAATATCAATATGTATTAAGTTTAGGTTGCAATTTTGACTTACATTTTTATTCGTGTCCCCGCGGGAAGGCGCGCAAGCAGCCATGTTATTCCAATGGCATTTTTACAAAATTCTCGGTTTTCTTCAAATCATACTTTTATCAACTCCTCCTAGAGCGTTTTGCCCACAGGGCTCCAATTCGGTGAACATGAACTACACAAGTGGGGCATCAAAGCTATCCAATTTATTTGGATAAGTCATACGGTTTACGTGCGGCGAAGCCGCCAATTCTGGCCAACATCAAGCAAAACAGCTCAAATCCCTATGTTATCCCAATGGGCTTTTATAGCAATTTTGTTTTCTTCATAAAATTTGAGTAGTTTTACGAAAGTGTGTGAAGTTTGGCAGAGTGACTCCTCATGTCACCCCGAACAAAAAAAGTCCAAGGGTCTGACGATAACCAAACCAATCAGGCGGCTGGAAGGCCAGATGGTTTATCTCGAGTTTGTGAATTCACAAATATCACGAGATAAACCATCTGGCTGGCTAGGTTAGTGATGTTCTAGTTCTAGTGAAGATTTGGAAAGTGCTTTCAAATCCTTCTTACTAAACAAGATGCTAAATATCCAATTATTACATGTCTTCAAAGCAACAAGACGGTGTAGTCCCTCATTCATCCAGGAGTGATCCATAGAAGTCTTCAAAGTAGTCATCTGGACAGTGTTTCCAAAGATCAAGACATTTCGACTCTCATCCGAAAGTTATTTCCAATCTGATGAAAATCTTGATCTTCGGAAACACTGTTCAGATGACTACTTTGAAGACTTCTACTATCTTCAGAACAACATTCACGATACTATCTAAAAACAAAACCATATTATTTGTGAATGAAACATGTTCTGGATGTGGAAAGCTGATGGTTCATGTTGTGTTCTCAGGCTGCAGCAGCTGCAGAGGATGGGCTTCCCCACAGACAAGGCTGTAGTGGCACTGGCAGCCTCCAAACAGCTAGAGGGCGCTGTGTCTCTGCTCATCGATGACCGCGTTGGATCAGAGGCGGTGGTGGTGGGAACCAAGGCCCCGGGGCCCGCTCCACACTCACACACATAGACCAGGACACTTCAGAGTTCGATATCTTCTGTTTGGTGTGAATAAAGATTGAAATGTTTTCCACAAATACAGATGTTTTTTTCTTTCACTTTTTGTCATGATCTTTGATAAATCTATGTCAGGTGTGTTCAAACTGCAGCCATAGTTTAGACCAGGGCTATTCAACATTATTTTTCAGAGGGACAGATTTAATCGAGGACCATGGCTTCGGGGCCGGATCTTTGCCCAATACGTCATCGCTTTTAACATGAGGTAACACCAAATATTCACATAATAACTAATGCTGCAGTGTATTTTTATTGCTCTTCAAAATGTCTAAATTAGCGCTAAAGAACAGAACCAAATGTGAACCTGCAGCATCACAACATGAAACCAGATCCAAACCACTTTCATGTGTGAAAACGCCTTATGTTTGTGTGATAAGCAACATCGCTTTTTCCCACTGTAGGACCTTTTTTAGTTCCTAGTACTTTATTTAGTTCCTGTCCCCGTTTCAGGCTTGTTCACACTGGCAGGTACTTTCCAGTCAGACCAGGAACTTTTTTGGTGACACAAACACATTTACAACACTAACTTTGTTTGGAAACATGTTTTATATATTCTAAAATTTAGACCAACATTCCTTATCCTTGAGAAAAATGACTTAAAAGCAGTAACTCCCAAAATAAATGATTACATTTGTAAATAGTAATTTTTATTAGGAATTTTTTGTCACCATAAACTGTATATAATTGTCTTTTATTGTTGATTTCGGTAATGTTTTAGCTTTTGTACATCATAATTTATATTAAGGTGATAAAAAAACTTTTATTTTCCTAACACCACTTAAAGGTTGTATGGAGGATTTTTCAAATCCAACAACTGTTTGCTGTTTTTCAAACTATGCACTCCCAGGGCCACGCCCTTCACTGCAACTGGGCCAATGAGTTACTTAGGAACACTGAGGGTTTGCTTGACAGGTTTGGTCAACGTTTTACTGGCCTCAACCTGTCCACAGTTTATATATTTTTATAATTCTTTTTTGTTTAGCATAAGTACAAGGCTGTTACAAATCTATACAACTCTTTTTGACCAAGACTGACAACAAACTATTTATGAAAATCCTCCATACAACCTTTAATGACTTATGTTCGAATGCTAATGTTAAAACTACTTAGCCCCACTTTCACAAACTGCTGCTGTGTGTAGTTCCTCTGACTAAAGAGGCTATAAGAATGTGGGGACTTAGTTCTTGGTACTTTCATGTGGGAAAACGCCTATAAGCTCATTTGTTCCTGTCCACTGTTTGTGAGTGAAACTTCTAAGCGCCGTCAGCGAGGGAGAAAGGTGAATCCCATGTGCGTGAGAGAAGATGAAACTGTGGCCAGTGAGGCAAAGTTTGCAGGCACAAACAGGATTAGACTGAAACACACTCATGAGTCCGACCAGCGAGAGTGGGAGACGCTGAAAGAGCGTTCTGTGTAAAACGAGCTTCTCCTTCAGCCACGGAGGTGAATATGACTTAAGACGACGTGACACCAAACTCATCGAAAAAGGCACAACAGAAAGAAACTTCTAAATCAGAGGTGTCCAAACTTGTTTCACAGTGGGCCGCATTTTGAAACTTATTTAGCGTGGAGGGTCGTATAAGACATGGTTGTGTATTCGAACGGGCCACTCTCATCACAGACTACAAGGACAGGGAACAGGAAGAACAACACATAGAGCAAGCTTGAAAACAATGTCAATATCCCAAATGGGCCGTCAATAAAGGCAGGCAACAGGTCAAACACAAACTCAGTAAACAAAACAAGAAACATACGCAACAGACCAGCAGGGGGCAGAAAAAACACACAAACATAGTCACTTTACCATACATCAGAGGCATCACAGAACCCATACAGAGAGCCATGAGAAAATACAACATAACCACAGCAGTCAAACCATTCCAAAAACTCCGTCAACTTTTAGTACACCCTAAAGACAAAACACCGCAGGAACAGAAATGTAACACAATATATGAAAACCAATGCAAATCATGTGAAAAATCATACATAGGAGAAACAGGCAGAGCATTCAACATCCGGACAAAAGAACACCAGAAGGAGTGTGAAAAGGAAACATCAGGAAGACTCACCAGAACAAAAAAATTAAAAGCAGAACAAGAAAATATAATGTCAGCCATATCAGACTTCTGCAAGAGAAATAACCACATTATGGATTGGGACTGGGACGAGTCATCGGATCTGAGAACAACAAATATAAACGCTGGATCAAGGAGGCCATCGAGATCAGAAAGCGGGGCACCAGCAGCATCAACCGCGACGACGGGGCGTTCCTCCTGTCCCACACCTGGGACACCCTCCTCCAGAGACCACCAGGCGACAGGAGGCGTGGTCAGTCTGATTGACGGGCTGACCACGCCTCCAGGAAGTGTCTGATATATGACACGTCACCACCTACACCGGTGACTGTCCTGAAGATGGCTCGCTGATAGCAGCCGAAACATGTCGACAAGGTAAATACATCAAACACATTGTCTTTTAAAAGAAAAAAAAGTCCTAAAATAAATGAAGACAAAGGCGTGTCCGAACGTCCACACTGTTTACTCTACAGTGCACTATTCAGGGGTCAAGCCATTTTGTAGTGGTGTCCAAATGTCAAGCAGGTTAAAAAGTAGTGCACTCAAAATTTCCCACAATGCATCTGGAAAAGTAGTGAGCATCGATGTCACTAGAACGGTCAATATAAACCACAATTCATTGCGAGAATCAGAAAAAACTGCGCGGACAATGTCAGGTCTTTAACTAGAAACAACACGACTGAAGTAAAGACGTTAAGGAGATGCTTAAACTCACTGTTGAGCCAAAGAATAAACAAAACACTCAGAACTGAAGCCATTAGCCACAAACATGCTAATATTGGCTGCTTACCTTAGTTTGGGCTGTAAAAGATGAATTATCCAGTCCGTTTGCGGTTAAATGTTCTTTCCAAGTTAAACCAGACTTGTATTATGATTAGTAGTCCTTAAATATGAGCGTGTCAGAAGGACTTGACCAGTATTTATTACAAAAGTTCATTTTTTGCCGACCGTTACTAACTCAAGGGGGAGAATCACGTGACCCGCGTCAGCTGAAAGTAGTGCGCATTGTGTATGAAAGACCCGATGAATGAGTCACTGACCAGCCACTGAACAGGGCAGGACTGTAGTGGATAGGGAATGAGTGTGGATGTTCGGACACAGCCCAAATAATGTTTATTGAGGACAATGTACAGCTCATTTCCATCTGTTGTCCTGGAGAGGGGGGACACATTGGACATGTTTTTAGTTGTAGGAGAAAACCAGAGTACCCAGAGGAAGCCTACACAGACACGGGGAGAACATGCAAACTCCACATAGAAAGGCCCCGGGCGGCCTGGGAGTCGAACCCGGGACCTTCTTGCTATGAGGCCAGAGCGCTAACCGCCACCGTGGACGTTGTTGGAGTGAATCTTTCAAAATTTTGCATTTGACCTATTTTTAATGAACCTAATCAAATGTTTGCTATGTTGACTATTTTTGAAGAATTGCTCAAATTTGACATTAAAAACAAAACTTTTTGCAATTTGGGTCAATCTAGCAGGAAGTCTGAGGGTAAAAAAATTGGTCCAAGGGCCGCATTTGACCCCCGGGCCGCAGTTTGGACATGCCTGTTCTACATCAATGCAAACTTTTATCTAAAGACCAAAATCAACTGTCGCCTGTTCCAAAAATAATGTCTCTATAAGACAAAATAAAAAAGAATAAAATAATAATAAAATGGTGTGTATTCATGTATTTATTATCACAGACGTCCCAGTGCCACGTGGTAAAGTGCCACGCCTCTGAACGGCTTCATTTACTTCAGTGGAGTTTGGACCGGCCTGGAGAGAGTCTGATATAAAGGTAGGAACATTTTAAGATATTGTAATGTGTGTTTTAGACCAATTTGTACCTCTGGTTGTTGTTTCTGTCGTTTATCTAACTCAGTGATTTTTTAGCAGAAGTGTGCTTTGAGAAACTGTGTGTACCTTGGAAAATTCAAATGTTTTCAGTTTTCACTTTAAGAAATAAGATTAACATATTTAATTAGATTATTTAGCATTTTGGAGTTCTTGGAAAAACTTTTTAATAAAAAATGAAAGCGAAACACTGACCGTTTACTGAATAAAGAATAATTTATATTACATTATGTAGCTTTTCCAACAAGAGGTTCTGTCACTATGAAGATTGAATTACTTTGACTGGAATGTTCCAAAATAATAGCTTGAACAAAGATAAAATGCAATCTTAACTTGCACGGTTTCCTTTTCATAGATAATGCCCATTTAAAACTAACTAGACCGTATTTACAAAAATTAAATCATTTTGTTTTTTGAAATAGCTTGAGTCGGCCATATTTGAACAGGAGCCAAAAATCACTCCACATAATAACATGTTCACATTTTTTGTTGACATTTTACTAAATAGTTTCACATTAATGTTTATTTAAAGCTGCATTATGTGCTCCTCAGAGTGACGTCATCATCTTGAAATGTGATAATAATTAATCTAATGTTCACAATGGGTTTCTGTGACAAATGTATTTTAAACTTTAGACAGAGTTTGTTTGGTTTCATTTTGAAACAGTAATTTTATCAGTTTTTATGCTGCGTTCACACCGGACAGCTTATTTGCGTCTAAATTCGCCTAAACGCACGTTAAATTTCACCGGTTATTTATGCTGTTGACACCTTAATAAGCTTCTAAACTGCTCTCACGCGCGTCAAGGCTTTGGTGGACAAAAAGACACTTTTAACGCCCCAAAGCGCTTCCAGCTCCCGCTTGTTTGCAGCTTTGTTTTGCTCGTAGACAGATCACGTTGAGAGAGAGAAGGAGAGAGAGAGAGGCTTGTTGAATTTATAAAACGGCTTATAAGAGTCAAATCTAAACTTTGAGACCATTTGAGGCGAGAAATTGTGGGTATTGTTACCAAATCCGCGGTCATTTTAACTTTTCTCTGCTAAATCTCTGGATCCTCGGCCTTCATCGGGTGCCTCCGCTGGCCGTAGTCGCTAGACAAGAGCTCTCCGGCGGCCAGATGTTTTGCCTTGCGCCGCGCCTCCATTACCGGGTTGCATTTATAAAACAGAGCTTACTTGATCACACAACTTTCTCCTCCTCCAGACAGTCCTTTTGCTGTCTCTGTCCTCGGCTCCTCCCGTTGTAGAGCAGGTTTAAACACGGCACCGGGCATTTGTAATACATCCATGTGAGCGCGTTGTAAGTCCAGATCATGTCCCGTGTTTGCCGTGTCTCCAGATTTTCAAAGCAACGGACAGCCAAGTCTTTGAAAAAATCCCCCAAACAAGCGACCTTTCGTTAAAAAGTTTCTAAAAGACTTCAGTAAACAGTCGTCCTTTCCCCTTGTTGTGACAGGGAAACAACATGTCACGTGTACGGGGGTGTAGTCTCTGATTGGTGGACGCGAGCGTCTAGACGCTGAAAGTTCAGCAGAGCCCAACTCTGGCGTCGACGCCTGATGGGGCCAAAGCGTCCGCCGCAGGTTTGAGCTTCTTCTCCGCAAGACGCGGCGGCAGCAGACTTCTGAACAAACGAATTTCAACGTGACAAAATTTCGCTGGACTCCCAAAGACGCAGGTTTACATTGACTTAACATTGAAAATGGACGCAAATACGCCAAGACGCTGTCCGGTCTGAACGCAGCATTATAGTGCTTGTAGGCAAAACCTGATTTTGTTTCGATGACTGGTTTAATTAATTGCATGTAAACACTTTAAATAAATAGAAATTCATATATTTTTGTTTCTTCTTCCAAATGTGAATTGGCACAAATAAAGTGATGCAGATCAAATCACTTTAAAACCCTTTCTTCATTCATAACTATAACATGTAGCACCTGGACACAGACATGTTAACATCACTGACACTTATCTATTTTACAGCTGTGTTTTATTTAATTGTACGTAATAAAGGAAAGTATAGAGCAAAGGTTTATTTTATTCTTTTATGATTCACATTTATGAGAAACAATGACGTGAAGATGATGTTGGGCTTTACATCATCATTTGGATTAAGACTCGATTGTAGAACTTTATCCTAAATGAACGACCATATTGATATTTCTGTTCACACGAGTGTTTTAGTGCAGTATTTGCGATGCACCGATCCTGATTTTGCAGCAGTGTTGAGGAGAATACTTTGAACATGTAGAATACTGAATACCTGCATTAGAATGTATTTTGTATTGCTCCATTACTTAGTTAAGAAAGAATATTGTGTTATGAATGCTTGGAATACTTTTATGCTGAAATGCATTTTGTTTAGTGTAAAAACATGACATAAGATGGGACACGGTTTGTTTTGACAGGATAAGAAATTAAGAAAACATTTATCATTATTTAAGGTAGACCTATTGTATAAAATTTGTTTTTCAAAGTTTTTTCTGTCTTCTCGTTTTATTAACTCTGGTGTTATCTTTGGGGTGTGTTGACCCCGTTTTGATTTTTCTTTGTCAATAAAATGAAATTATCTGATCCTATCAACATAAAACTTTCATGGTTGGTCCCAGATGCCATTCTGTACAATCAGTGAAAATTTTTAATAAAACATGTTTAAAATTGCACCACCTATAAAAACTTACAGCATATGTTGTCTTCCTGAGTTAGTTTGACCCGAGAGGACCAGACGAGGGGCTTTTTCTAATCAGAAAAAACATACAGAAAAGTTAGAAATATAACATTTCTGTCAAAACTTAGACAACCACTGCTGCTCTAACCTCAACTAGTTTGTTTCCCTTTATTAAATAAGGAGATATATCTTTTAAAAAGTACATTTTTAAGATGCCTTGTTTCAGTCTTTGATAAGACCATCCCCTCAAAATATTTTTCTAGAAAATCTTCTGCTGCAGCAGAAGTAGCCTAAAAGTTCTGTAGCTTTTCAGATGTCCAAAGATAGCAAAGTTAGCATTCATAGCTTCATGTCCCATCTCCATGGTTACAAGACAAACAAACAAGTTAATTCACAAAATCCTTTAAGTCTGTTGAACATCTCAAGGTGGTTGAAATCCCAAGATTCAAAGTATTTTCACTGGAAGATCTTCTGCTGCTTCAGGTGTGAATTTCAGAGGTCCAAAGTTAGCTTAGCATGAGCATTTGCTTGGTATCCATGGTTACCAGAAAAACAGATGTTTCATTTGCACAAATCTGACTGTACTTATGCCACGTTCATGTGGTCCTCGGCAACTCGGGAAAATGTTGTTCCAAGTTGAAAAATGCACATGAACGCTCAAACATCTCGGTACAACTGCTCGGTAACTCGGGACACACGGAGCTGCCCGAGCTCAGCAACTGACGTCACTGACACATGGAGACTGATGAAAATCAGTTAGAAAATAAATACCCTAACCCTAACCTTTAATGTTAGTTTTTGGACAGGCTAGCATCAGATCTCGGTGTTAGGTCTATTAACCACTGTTAAAAGTGCTGTGTCATTTATTTATTATGGTTAACAACAAAATCCCGATTTTCCGAAGTAAAAAGCACATGAATGCAAACTAGGACGGAACCCCTATCTTTCATCTCGGAAACACGAGCACCCGAGGACCACATGAACGCAGCATTACCTCAATTCTGTTGAACATCAGAGGCCACACTTCTTATATGGTTGAGGTTCAAACTTGTCCTGTTAAAAAGTGAGCTAAAAATCAAGACGTTTCAAAAACTGCTCAGTGTTTTATTTATTTATTTTTATTTACCTTTATTTAACCAGGAAGTCCCATTGAGATTCAGAATCTCTTTTACAAGGGAGACCTGGCCAAGGTAGCAGCCAACACCAGAGACACAGCCAGAGAATGCCAACCAATGTAAGCTGTAAAGAGATTTTTGGCCCTACTGCGCATGTGTGATGCAGCTCCTCTCCATCTGCTTACACAGGGAAACTTCTTTGAATTAATCAACGAAATGGGACGACAGCAGCTGTTTGGATCAGGTCTGAATGGTCTGACAGACGTCTGGCTCCTGAAGCTTGAGACAGTATTTTTTTCTAGCCGTTTTTTCATTCACCTAAATTAAATTTCTAAGGATCGAAGGATCAAATTTCATTCACACATGTTGACTTAGCAGCAGAACTTTTGTTTCCTCACAGTGATAAACTCTTGTAGTTAGCTGACAACTGAGCTTTTCGACTTATTTCTGCTGTTTGTGTCTATGAGCGACGACTCTTTCTACGCGCGCATCACCCTCTCTACTTTAAATACTTACAGAACACCAGTGCAGACACATACATGGTAGCTAAGGCAATCAAATTAAAGAAATATAAGAGTAACACTCATTCTCAAACATGTGCCCGATTAAAACAGCACAAAGGCTGTCTTCACTTAATTCATCAGCGCCGATATTGATCCAAATGATCAGATCGGGGCATCACTACTTCATATAGATTTTTATTTATAATGGACATATTTGTTGTTGTGTTACTGTGAGAGTAATATGCTTTTTGTCCACATGTTTCAACAGTTCAAAGATGTGACGCTTTCCACTGAAAAACAAAATGGCCACTGAAAGACCTGGTGAGTTTCAGAACACTATAATAATTACAGTATGAGCATTTATTTAAACGAGACTTGCAGGTTAGGGAACACTTGGTGGTAGTTGGTAGGTGTCTCTGTGAAAAGACTTACTTTCAAGACAACACTCCCACCGGCCCTTTGCAATGTGCTGTCACTCACTGGAGAAAAAAAGTACACTTTGCCATTAGTTCGGAAGCCTGCTCACTCCAATGTAAATATTTTACTATTAGTTTTCATTAGAGCTCGTCCCTTTTATTTCAACCCAGCTCTGTTTGCTTACTGGACCCCTTAAACCCCCTTTTTGAATCAAGATTAAGGCTGCATTCACATTACAATACAAACTGAACTGGACCTGCCTTGATTGGGAACCAAAGTTAAAACTTCGTCTCTTTCCACCCGCCTCTGTTACATCCAAAACAAACGCTACTGGAATTTAGATTTGTGTTTTTATGGATCTATCCCACAATGTCTCTCACATTAACAGGCCCAGTGTGAGTGACAGACCAAGTGTCAGAACTAAGACAATGTGGACTTTCACTTCAGAAGACGAGAGAGGAGGACTCAAAGTAAAGACGAAAACATAAAACAAAAAGTTCATCTATTTGGGTAAATCTGGCTCTGAAAGGCACTTAGCTGTATAACTAAATATTGGATGAATATAGAGCTGTGGTGTTACTTTCTGTTGTTTGGTTCAGTCTTCAAAGTGCTCACACACCGAACGCAACAACACAAACATTTTCAATGCTTTGTCTATGTGGATGCGCGCTGATGAGCAAAGTGACAGTGGCTCAAAACAATCAGTATTCCAGCTTTAACATAATCAGACTTCTGAGTTCAAAACTTATTCTATTCAAAAACTCCAGAAACATAAAGAAAAAAAAATTAACTGGGACTTACCCTGTGGCTCCACAAAGGAAAAAAAAAAACTTGTATTCACAAAGTTTAGTCCAGGCGTGTCCTGTGCAGTCAACAATGTCTATAATTCCTTGATTCTGGCTAAAACACAAGGTTATTTAGGCCATTAAATACAACAAATTAACTTTACGTTCACAGCAAATGATTTCCGTGATAAAAATTGCCTGAAACTAAATCAAATGCTGTCATTTCAACTATACTACAATGACTTACAATCTTGTAGTGACGACCTTTCACCTGGGAGATCTGGGTTCAAATCCAACGTGGGGTAAAACTTTTTTTTTCAGTGATTTGTTTTATATCGATAACATAATGCAGGGCTATTCAAATAGCGGCCCACGGGCCAAATGCAACCCACTAAGCAATATGATGTGGCCCACTATGGTAAAATGGGTCATGAACTGGGCCACATTGTAAAGAAGCCAGGGAAACAATCCATATCTGATTTACAGTGAACACTGGTGGATTTACAGCAACATAAGACTGAGCAATAAAGACTGGCCCATCAAAGTAAAGTGGGCCATGGACTGGGCCACATTTCTTGGTCTTGGCCTGCAGTACTTTTAAATCAACTTAATCAGCTAAAATGCCACTGATATTTGTTTTGTTCAGTTTAGCTCTGGTTCACAAATTGTGTTCTAATCCTGTTCCAAATTGTGGTTCACCCTTGAAGTAGCACAAACGTAGACCTAGTTGACTTAACTCTAGGTTTAGCCTCATCCTTTATCTGTTGTTCTGATTTGCTCACGTTCTAGTTTTGATTTATCTCTGCTAGTTAAGCCTGTTATAGGACAGAGCAATTTAGACTTATTTTCAATTTACTAAACATTTGGTTCAACAACAGTTCTGTTGTTCGGCCCACAGACCACAGTCCTTTGAAAAATCTGGCCCTCTGTGAAATATAATTGAATAGCCCTGACATAATGTTTTTAACGAAAGTAGAAATATAACAGTATTACATCTTAAGTGATTCTGCTACTATTGCAGTGCCAGGTTTTGGACTCATGCATCTGCTGCCATTTTAAACCAGAATCTTGTGCCTTCACCACTTGGCTATCTTAAATGCCCAAGTCATGAAAGAAGCTAAAGGTTGTCAAGTTGTATCTGTCCCAGTTTCAGAATGAAGTCTATAAAAACAAGTCAGTTACAGCCTCGATTCTCCCTGTGCGACTGAACGTAAAAAACTCAAACGCCGTGGGGTAATGTAATGTTTACAGACGTCCAAAAGTAAATATCAAGGCATCTGAATAGGACATATGTATTTCGTTCGCAGGTGTCTATCCATTAACACGATGGAGGAGCCTTCCATTTATTCCACCAGAAAGTAAGTTTCCCAATGCAGTGTTTAGACGTAGTTGCATCAAACTATGAAATGATCTGGGTCATTATAATGCCAACTCCCATATCATTTAAAATCCTTTGATTTCAGTGTCTGAGCTGAGTCTGGTTCTTCTGGGGAACAGCGAGGGTCTGAAGGTCTCAGTGGGAAACTTTCTTTTGGAAAAAAATGAATTTACTGGACACAATAAATGTGTTCTCGGCAGTCGGACCATTAAAGACAAACCTCTGAATGTGATCTACTCTCCAGACCAAATACTCAACGTTTCACTGCAAGGAGTCGCTCAGTTTGTACAAGAGATTAAATGTCTGAGTGCTCCTGGTCCTCATGTGTTCCTGTTGGTTCTACAGCCTGAAGACTTCGCTGAGCAACACAAAACCAGACTCAAGTTAGTCCTGGAGAGCTGCAGTAAACAGGCCTTTGATCAGACACTGGTGCTGCTGGACAGAACAAGAGAAGAGGCTCCAGGGTTTATGGAGAAATACATGAAAGAGCCACATATAAGAGACGTGATCATCAGATGTAGATATCGATATATGTGGATGAATACAGCGGATCGAGACGCAACACCAGACGACTTTATTATTGGAGAGCTACTAAATAAAATAAACCAAATTTTGAAAGAAACTGAGTTAAACAAATTATCTGAAGATAAAAAGTTTGTTGCTGCTTCACCAACTGGAGAGACAGAACTCAAAGGTGAAGCAGCAGGCACAGCGGCCTTTGTAAAGTGTAAAGTCAGTTAGTAAGTGATTCTTATAAAACTATATTTTTGTGTGTTTTTTTTTTCAGGTATTGAACCATCTAGAAGAATGTCAATACACCGTTTGCCTAATGGTAAGACACATCACACAGTTTACTCTAGTCTAAACTATTTTTAGCATCACATTACTTATCGTGCCACAGTGTTTACAGACAATAGTGAGCCACTCAATGTTTAAAAACACTTAGGTAAAATGAACTAACTGAAATTTAAAAGATATACTAAAGATACCAAAACAATTGGATTGTGTCATAGTAAATATGAGAATGCTTAAAATCCTTAAAGTTCATATTACAGAATGTTTATTTGTTCATTTTTAAAATTAATCACTTAGAATAAATGCAAAGATATGATAAATATTCATTTTGTGTCATAAAATGAACCAATAATTATGAAAATCCTGATGAAAAGGTGAACTTTCTTCTGCTGTGTAGTTGTTGCTTTGGATTTGTAAATAGTAAACAGCTTTTTAATAGCTAAAAAACCTCTAACTTCTGACTAAAGTTTCTCTTCTCATTTATTTAACACACAAACACTCCGGCAACAAATTGCCACTTTATCATGGTTTGGGAGTTTGCCTGAGGCAACCTCGAGTACCTGGACTTCTTGGAGTCTCTGGGAGGGGGACTGGACTCGATAGTTCCACTGGAGGACTTCAATGCCCACGTGGGCAACACCAGTGACATGAAGACGGGTGATAGGAAACCCGAATGGTGTTCTGTTATTGGACTTCTGTGCTATACAGTTTGTCCAAAGCAAACATCATGCTTCAGAACAAATGTGTCCATCAGTGGCACCTTGAGGCCAGAGGTTGAAGGTTGACTTTGTTGTCGTGTCATCTTACCTTCGACCATGTGTTTTGGACATTCGGGTCAACAGAGCTGTAGAGCACCACCTGGTGGTGAGTTGGATCCGATGGCAGAGGAAGCTGAACATACTTGGCAGACCCAAGCGTATCGTTAGGGTCTGTTGGGAACGTCGTGCAGAGCCCTTTGTCATCAGGTTCTTCACCTCACACCTCCAAGGGAGACTGGGGATATTGAGTATGAGTGGACATATTGTGAGGTAATAAGGTCTCTGGAGCTTGTCTATGTGCAATCCCTGACCCCAGTGGTTGAAGAAGTGCTATCGAGCGGTGTTGACTTGTAATGACTCAGTTGAGAGGTATCAGCAGCACAGGCATACTGCAGCTTGTGCAGTCGCAGAGGCAAAGCCTCAAAGCGGGGTGGTGGTCCCTCTCTCTAAGAAGGGCTGTCCAGTCCCTGTTTGACCGAAGCAGTAGCTGTATTCATATTGCTGGCATAAGTCAGAATTGCTACGACCTCATCTCTGCTGTTTGCAGATGATGTTGTCCTGATGCTTCATCAAACCAGGACCTGCAATATGCACTGGGACAGTTTGAGTCGGGATGAAAAACAGCTCCTCCAAATCCCAGGTCATTGTTCTCTACCAGAAAAAGGCTCCTTGCTCTCTTCAGGTGGTGGGTCCTGCCCCAAGTGGAGGAGTTTAAGTATCTCAGGGTGAGATTGACAGGTGGCTAGGTGCAGAGCCACCTGTCAATCCTCCACAGCTGAGGTGACTCTGGCATCTGTTTTGGGAGGTGTTCTGGGCATGTCCCACATCTTGGGATTCCCCTGGAGGAGTAGAAGGAAATGTGTGTAGAGAAGGAAGTCTGGGCCTTGCTGCTCAGATTGCAGCCTCAGTGACCCAATTCCAGATAAAGCGGATGAAAATAGATGGATGGACATAAACACTTTTAGAAGCGATTTTGTTTTTAAATTACATACTTGCCTAAATACAGAGGGATGTGGGAATGTCCTGGTAGGAAAAGTAAAACTAGAAAGCACTAAAACAATAGTACAGTGAGTGACTGCATAATCAGGATCGTGCTTGTTGGTCTCTGGCTACGTCATCGCCCACTTCCATGTTTAACACAGATAAGGTTTTAAACTTCACAACAACACTGTATTTTGCTGCTAAACAATCAATTATTTCCTATAGCAAAGCCCAAAGTCTTTGTTAGCATGGCTGTTACTGAAAATGTTAGCTTTCTAATCTATCATATGGGCTTTTATATATTTTTAGTTTAGTTAGTTTTAACAAATTATCATTTCAGTTTACTGGTTGACCCATTTAGCTTCAACCAGTATATATTTTCAAATATATTGCAACCTGAAATCTACACTACTGTATATGAACACCTTCACTAACGTGGTCAATAATATGTTTTTTCACAGACATCACCGTCATGCTGATTGGAAAAAGTGATGGCAAAAAGAATAAGCTCCTAAACTTAATGACTGGTAATCAAAACATACTTCCTGCAGCAAAGGGGTGTCTCGCATCAACTGGAAAGTGGAGAAAGAGTCATGTGACCGTAGTGAAGACTCCGGACCTGTTTAGTCTGTCTGCAGATGCGTTGGCAGAAGAAATGAGCAGATGTGTGTCCTTGTGCTTTCCAGGACCAAATGCCTTGTTGCTGTTGGTGAAGCCTTCTGACTTCAGTGAGAATGACAGAAGAAAACTAAAGTCAATTGTAAATCATTTTGGCCCAAATCCTTTTAAACACTCAATAGTTATTCTTACTCACATGGAAAAATGGAGCAAATGTGTTGAGGATCTCATTGATGATTGTAAAGGTGTACATAATTGCTTCTCCGAACAAGGTTGTGATCAGCTAATGGTGAAAATTGAGAAGATTGCACTTAAACAGGAGTCATTCCTCTATTTTAAAAAAGAAAAGAAATGTTCTCTGAACCTGGTTGTTTTTGGACGGACTGGAGCTGGAAAGACTTCAGCAGCTGAGTCCATTTTGAAGCGAGCAGACCTCTCTGCAGCGAGCAGCCCAGGGCAGTGTGTTAAACATCAGGCAGAGGTGTGTAGGCGTTGGGTGTCTCTGGTGGAGCTGCCGGCTCTGTCTGGAAAACCTCTGGAGACAGTGATGCAGCAGTGCTTCCGCAGCATCTCCCTCTGTGGTCCTGAGGGCGTCCATGCCTTCATCCTGGTTCTACCGCTGGGTCCTCTCACCGACGAAGACAAGACTGAGCTAAAGACCATCCAGGACACACTCAGCTCTCGAGTCCATCCCTTCACTATGATCCTGATCACTGTGGACTCAGACTCCACTGATCCAGACGTGCTTCAGTCTGTGAAAGGAGACACAGACATCCAGGAGCTGTGTCAGAGCTGTGGAGGAGGATATCTTGTATTCAACCTCAGTGACCAGCAGCAGGTCTCTGAGCTGCTGGAGTCTGTCGAGATTTTAAGAGCTGAGAATGAACATCGCAGCTATACCACAGAGACACTGCAACAAGTCCAGATTGAGAAGATGTGTGCCCTGTACAAAGAAAATGATAACTTGAAAAAACCCACAATTCAAACTTGTAAGTATTTCACTCAATTATAAATGTAGAATTCACACTTATTCATATTTTTGTTTGTCTTTTTTACAGACAGTGTGCGTCCTGACTGTTTGAGGATCGCTCTGATCGGAAAGACTGGCAGTGGAAAGAGTTCCTCTGGGAACACCATCCTGGGACGAAAGGAATTTAAAGCCTATTCATGTCAAAAGTCTGTCACTAGTGTTTGTCAGAAAGAAAAAGGTACAATAGAAGGCCGCCACGTTTCTGTGGTGGACACTCCAGGTCTGTTTGACACATCCATGTCTAATGATCAAGTCAGTGAGGAAATGATGAAATGCATCAGTTTTTTGGCTCCTGGACCACACGTGTTTCTGTTGGTGTTACAAATCAGCCGACTCACGAAAGAAGACAAAGAGACACTTGAACTAATAAAACAAGGATTTGGACAAAAGGCACAAACATTTACTATGATCCTTTTTACTCACGGAGATCAGCTGGACATTTCAATTCAAGAGTACATTGAAAGTTGTGATGAATCCTTCAAGAAGCTGCTCTCGGATTGTGGGAACAGGTATCACGTGTTTGAGAACCGAAAAAAGACAGACGATGGTCAGGTCAAAGAGCTGCTGAAGAAGATCGATGTGATGGTGAAGGAAAACGGAGGAGGCTGCTACACCAACGACATGCTGCAAGAGGCTGAGGCGGCCATCGAGAAAGAGACAGAACGACTGATAAATGAGAAGGAAGAAGAGATGAGGAGGAAATATCAAGAGGAAATAGAAGAAATTAAGCAAAATAACGACACGGAAAGAGAGGAATTTGAAAAACTGAAGCAAGAACTAAAAGAAAAAGAGGAAAAGATTAGAGAAGAGAAAGAACAGCGAAGGAGGGAAATAGACAAGAGAAAGGCAGAGGAGAAACTACAGCGACAGGAGTGGGAACAGAAATATAAAGAACTTGAAGAGTCCAAGGAAACATTTGACAGAAAGCTGCAAGAGAGCAGGAGACAGCTGGAGGTGGAGAGAGAGCAGAGGGAGAAAGAAAGTAATGAATGGTGGAGAAGTAGAAAAAGAGAGGATGAGGAAAGACAACAGCAGGAAGAAAAATTACAAGAAGAAATTAAACAAATCGAAAACGAAAGAAACCTGAAAGAAAAGGAACTGCAAGAAAAACAAGAAGAAAAAGATGAACTTGAAAGAAAACATAAAAAGAGAGAAGAAGAAGACAAACAACTGAAAGAACAGCAAGAAAAACAACGGCGGGAATTGGAAGAAAAACACAAAGAACTGGAAGAAAAAATCCAGTCGGAAGAGCAATCCAGGGAAACCTTTGAGATAAAACTACAGGAGAGCAGGAAGCAGATGGAGAAGGAGAGAGAGAGGTGGGAAAAAGAAAGGAAAGAGAGACTGGAGAAACGAAAGCAAGAGGATGAGGAGCGAAGACGGCTGGAGGGCAAAATACAGGAAGATATGAGGCAAATCGAAAAAGAGAGAAATCAGAAAGAGAGACAACTTCAGGAAAAAGAAAGGAAATATAAAGAAGAGCAGAAAAGAGAAAAGCAAAAGAGAGAAGAGAAGACAGAAAGAGGATGGAAGTGGAAGAACAACAGCGTCAGGAATGGGAACGAAAACACCGGGAGTTGGAAGCAAAAATCTACGAAGCGAAGTCGAAGGAAGTGCAACTGCAAGAGAGCAGGAAAGAAATCGAACGGCAGAGAGAGCAGTGGGAGAGGGAAATGAAGAACTGGTGGGACAAGTGCAAGCAAGAGGATGAAGAGAGAGAAAGGGAAGAAGAGAGAAGGCAAAAGGAGATTGAACAAGAAAGACAACAGTACAGTCAAAAACTACAAGAGTATGAAGAAAAACTGAACCAAGAGGCAGACAAAAGAACCGAGCTGGAGGATAAGATTCGACAAGAAATGAAAAAACTGAAAGAGGATTACGAAGAGAAGGCCAGGCACCAAGCAGAAGAGTTAAGTGGGTTAAAAAAGAAGCGCGCATTTCCACGATGTATTACCAATTAATTTACTGTATAAAAGTGCCCAAACTTAACTATTTTTTGCTGTAAGGTTGTTTAGTCACCAACATTCACAAAAGCCAGTGAAGAAAGCCCATCTCGACACCACACTGGCCCTAGACGATTTGGCTTTCTAGGCAAGATTTTAGATGGTGCCCTTGCCAGCCACTTTATTTTCTTTTCTTGAATATAATTCTGTATACAGTGGTCCCTCGCTCTGTCGTGGTTCACTTTCCGCGGCTTCGCTGTTTCGCGGATTTTTTTTTTAGTCCACTTTTGCTTTTTTTTTTTTTTACAGTGCTTGGTCCTATAGACGTGCGCTGTAAGCTGCTTTTCTCTCAAACACACTGTTTGGACCGTATCACATGGCAGCATTCACAGGCAACAGCACAGAAGCTCTTTTATAAAACTTTAGATGTTTGGATCATGCAGGGGAAGCTGACCTGACGCTCGGACGTTTCTCCAGGTGAGGATTTGACTCTTTGAGCTCGTAGTTACCATGATAAGTTTGTTCACGCTGGAACGTCATTTGCGTAGTTCAGAGATGTGTTTGAGGAGCGTGTTGTGTCTTCGCTAGAGTCCGGTCGACTGTGGAGCGCAGCGGGATGGGCAACGTGCCAAAAGAAATCCCATTCACGTGTATGTGGCTGTCAGCGGAGGAGCACCCTGAGGTGCCGCTGACAGCCACATGTACATGAATGGGATTTCAAGCGACATTTACGCTCATCGCATCCTGTCTGCACGAGCCTTTAGGGGTCACAAAAACGACTCGCGCTGTTGTATCTCGCAGTGAATTGTGTGTTCAGCGCATTATTACCTGTACAAAAGACACTAAACATCAGAACCAGGCAGGTTATCAACTCAAATTACTGGTAAAAAATGAAGATCACTACTTCGCGGGTTTTGCCTTTCACGGGTTATTTTTGGAACCAAACCCCGCCATAAACGAGGGACCACTGTATATCCATCTTATTTGGCCCGCCCACTTTTTCTACCGTTACGCACAGACCTTGGAAACACACTTCCGGTCAGCTCCTCCCCCGTTCATTTCATTGACGTAACCTGCTGAGAAAACTTGCTGCAAAATCATCTTTTAGGTAGGATAATATTTCCAAATATGCTCTGGTCATGTGCACCAACAAACAAGCAAGACATATTTTCTCTGGATCGATTGAAAACGATCATTAAAGTATTTACATAAATTTGTGATAGACAGTCGTTAGCCAAGTTACTTTAGCCACAAACAAACATCAAATCTTGTACTGACCACACACAGGGCAAATACACATGCTGTACCTTGTTTGAAAGCTTAGGACCTGTAGAATTCAGTCGCTGGGTTTATTTTACCTGTCAGTGTATATAATTGAGACTAGCCTACGAGATAGCGCAGCTACAGTGTTAGCTACCTTCTTTTTTCTCTTTTATAGAGCATCTGAAACACTATTTATTAAACAAGCACTATTTGTCTGATTGTACACCCATGTATTTGACGTGTATCGCCGACAACTGATGAAAAAAAAAAGTAAAGGTGTAAAAGGGATAACATTTTAAACGCAAGGAATTAGTAGAAAGTAAAGGAAGAGAACTAAAAGGCACCACATACGGACTTAATGACCAATTTCCCAAAGGAATACAAGAAAGACGAAAAGTACTGAATCCAATACTGAAAGACGGGAGGAAAAATAACTAACGGGCCATCTTAGCAGTAGATAGACTTTATATTGATGGACAGCTCTACAGAAATTTAACTACAACCCTCTGGCTCTTCTAGACAACTCCTCATCCCTCTTCATAACTGGGAAAAAAAACAAAAAAACGAGGTTGATTTCTTCTGCACTCACAAGTAGTTTTGACATGTATGTTTTTCTTGCTTTGTTTTCTTGTTATTTGTTTTCTTGTTATTTGTTCTGTCTTTCCCACACTTCTGCTTTCATACATCAAATATGCAAGTGTAGAAGGTGATATTTTTGTTACAAATCACATTGCAAATTCATAAAAAAACAAAACAAAAACAAACAAACATGAAAATGTCATTTAGTTGCGTTTTTTCTTTAGTAATTCAACATGCAAACCTCTGAGTTTGTATTCTTGTGAGGAAAGTTTGGGTCAAATATTTGGTAAGAACATTGAGAAAGAGGAATCTTTTAGTCAACTAATAGGTTGTTTTCACGTGACATCACAACATTAGACTGACTAATGTTATTTCAATGAGGTGGAAGGCAGATAAAAGAAATATTGTTTAAATGCAGTTTATTTTTGCAATGCAAACCAGTAATGGGTCTAGTCAAACTTAAAATGGCCACATTTTATATTAGCTAAATAATTTGTGAATTATTCCATGGCAAAGTCCAATGTTATTAATAGGAAAAAGTGCCTTTTGCCTCCATCTGGATTTTAACTGGGAATAATTCTAGAATGTGAAACCCACCTATTGGTTGACAACACGTCTTAAAGGGGCACTATGTAAGAAAAACAAACAAACAAACAAAGTGATTTCCACTGGGCAGAAGACGTTTAGCTCGCATTGTCAATAAAAATTTGTGTGAAGGATGGAGCAAGAAATCCGAGGCACTCTGAAGTAGAAAAATATATAAAAGTCCTTTATTCGAACATGGACTGGCCTACGCGTTTCGACACCTAAGTGTCTTCGTCAGGGCTTAGTGATTTCCACTTTTGAACACCAGAGGGAGCCTTTCACATGCATTTTGCCTATTTACCATGCTGACATCTAGCGTCAATAATCCACATTCCGGCCCGTAATAAAACATTTCAAATACGTATAAATGTATCACTGATGTGGATTGGTTAACAGTGCTCTCTTAAGTATTCATGTTGTAAAGAATAAATATGATTTAAATGTTTGTGGACTATAAGTGATCATTAAAATTCCTCTCAATCTTACACAGTACAGCCCCTTTAAATCAACCACTAATGTCTCTAGACAACTGCAGCCTAAGTTTTCAAATCATTAAAGTTCAACTAACACATTTAAAGATGTGTCGTAACATTTCCCGGTTGGTTTGATATGATATCATCAGAATATCGTAAAAAATGATCGAGATATCCGTTTTTGTCAATATCGCCCAGCCCTACTTGTTGGAGGAACAAAAAGTTAAACCTGGAACATTGTTGCTGTGAGTGAAGAATCTGAAGCACAATTTTAAATTTTGAAATAGCCCATGTATGACTGTAAACACTTTTATTCACATTTTTCTCATGTTGATTCATATTAGCAAATGTTATTTTCACATGAACAGATGAATACTTGTACTATAGTAATTATTAAGTACCATAAATAGCTGTCATTTTAGAATAATGTCCAGAAAAATGTTTGTAAATGTTTTGTTCATGTTACGTATTTGTGAAATAAACATTTGTAAATGAGTACTTACTTTTTGTTGTTGCTCAGTCATGGTTTACTAACATTAACAAATTAATAAAACCTAAAATAACTCTCACGTTCCCTATGATATAAAGTTGATTCATGTTTTGTGCATGATTAGTTAATGAATATTGTTATTTTTAAATAGTTATTGCATGTTTTGCTAATGATTACCTGATCAATAACAGCTGCTTTGTGTTGTATTGGAAGTTAGTTATTTGTTTTCTTCATTTTTAGTAAGCATTTTTAAATCTTTTAATAATGATTAGCTAGTTATTTACAATGATGTGTCCTTTATGATTTTGACCTGTACTTAATCATTAATTAATGTTTTGTTTATAGTTAGTATATGTGTCTTAGTTTTTACATTTATAGATGTTTTACTAATGATTTACTAACATTTAGACATTCACTAATCATGTTTAATATTTATGTTATAATAATGATTTACTAACATTTATAGATGATTTGTATCTGTACATTATAAAGTGTTTTCAGATTAATTAGATGAATTACTTACAGATCATAATTAATTAATAGGTTAGGGATGTTCATCATGTCTTTTTAAAGTATTTAAATGAATTTGTTTTCTTCTATATCAGACAAGTATCGGTAAGAGATGGTTTATTACCTGACTAGTTTCGACGGTTCACTTCCGTCTTTGTCAGAGGCGTCGCACGTTGCCATGGTGACGTGTCTTATCAGCTGCTGTTCCCAGGCGTGGCCAGCCCAGCGGACCCGTAAGGTCTACCTGGCTGACCACGCCCCCTGCCGCTCGGTGGTCTCTGGAGAAGGCTGCTCCACGTACAGGAGAGTTGGAAAGCTCCCTCGTCTTGATTCAAAGTGCGTGGGCCTCGCTTTCTGATTTCTATTGCTTCTTTGATCCATCGTTTGTATTTGTTGGATTCTTGATTGATAATCCGTGCATTGTCTTAAGAGAGCCGAACGACAGAGGGCGCAACAGGACAATTTGAAGTCGGCAATATCAGACCACAGTAAACGGGATAACCTCATTATGGACTGGGACAAGGCACGGATTATTAATCAAGAAACCAACAAATACAAACGATGGATCAAAGAAGCAATAGAAATCAGAAAGCGAGGCCCACGCACTTTGAATCGAGACGAGGGAGCTTTCCAACTCTCCTGTATGTGGAGCAGCCTTCTCCAGAGACCACCGAGCGGCGGGGGCGTGGTCGGGGGCGTGGTCAGTGTGAAAGGGGCGTGGTCATCCCGGTAGACCTTACGGGTCCGCTGGGCTGGCCACGCCTGGGAACAGCAGCTGATAAGACACGTCACCATGGCGACGTGCGACGCCTCTGACGGAGACGGAAGTGAACCGTCGAAACTAGTCAGGTAATAAACCATCTCTTACCGATACTTGTCTGATATAGAAGAAAACGAATTCATATAATTAATTAATCTTTCAATTTTTTAATCGCTTGACAGCACTAGTTAAAACAGAAACTTTTCACATTAAAACAGAGATTTAATTTTATTCAAATGAATGTAATACGTCGCCGTAATAAAGTCTAAGATAAACATTTAATGGATTTAGACGTTTGTAATTGTAATGAACTGTGAAAAATAACACACCTTAAGCTTTTCCATTGCTTTAATCAAACAATGACAGTAATTACAGAGTTACAGAAGCACTGACACACTTTAGGATCAAACACCGACAAACTCAGCACCTTCTCTATGCCTAATTAAGATGGAAAAATGGAAAAAGAATACAAAGAAGAGACCATTTATGTGTTATAGTGACTTTATTAATCTCAGCTCATGACCAGCTCGTTCACAGGTGGCTTTTTCTCAATTGACTTATTCTTTTCTGTAGGGCGCGTAACTCGTGTTGCATTCTTGCTAACTGTCTTAAACACTCGTTTTGAATCTGAGAAATGTTTTTTGATAGGCTTCGTTCAGGCGAGTCATTTTTTTGCTGATGAGCCTCTTCCTGGAATTATTGCTAGATCTCGTAAATTGTTTGTCCAGTTTTGTGAACTTCTTTTTATAAATTTTATATTCATCTTGTAACTTCTTGTTGCAGGATATGTTTTTTTTCTGAAGCTCTTGTCTCATCTTTTTCATCTTCTCGTCCATCTCTCTTAACTTGAGTTCTTTTTCAGTCATGTTTGGTTTACATTTCACCTTAAATGCAACGCTGTACGGGCCAGCTTTGCAGCTGCGGTCGTCTTCGGCGGGCTCATACGCTGCTTCTTTGCATTCACCCACTTTCTTGTTGGTTTTGTCCAACAACTCGAAGGCCAGTTTAACCGACGTCACTTTAGGGACCTTGAGACTCTTCTCATACATCCTACGAATGCTTTTTGAAGCCAGATCAACACGGTGTACTTTGCCATCAACGAGGGTCTGTGTAGAGAAAGAACCAGAAGAAAACTTAAGCACATGTTCACACAAGATTTAAAGTATGAAATCAGCACAGCCTGGTCACTTTGGCCTTGAAAACCACTTCAACCTTCTCTGTATTTTACATTCTTAAGACCCTGAAACTGTCCTGTGAATGTTCAAGACGAGGCTGCGTGTTGAGGACCGGTCTTATTCTGAAACTGTTAGTGTTTGAGACGAGGCTGCGTGTTGAGGACCGGTCTTATTCTGAAACTGTTAGTGTTTGAGACGAGGCTGCGTGTGGAGGACTGCTCTTACCTTGACATACAGGTCCGGTTTGGAATCGCTGAGACCGGTGACAGAGGTTATTTTGACGTTCAGCTCATTGCTCGTCCCGATGCACTTGATGCTGGCCTCAGAGCTCAGCGGCAGAAGCAGGAGCAGCAGAGGAACCATCTTCAGGAGGAAGGCCATGGCTGGTGTGTGTCCCAGGAGACACTGAAGCTCTGACACTCCAGGACTGTCTTTTACAGACCTTTGTGTTCCCTGGGGCTGTGGACACACCCTAACCTTGCGCAGCAAGATGAATTCTCGCGGTATTTGTGGGTTTACAAATCCACGAGAAACCATCTTGAAAGGCTCCCGCCCTATGGTTTGAGCCGAGTATCGAATCCTCGAACCAATCAGAAGGCTTCTCTACAGGAGGAGGCGGGATTTACACATGTGAAATCAGCGAGTGCCAGCCAGGCGTCACGCTCACAGCAAAACAACAAACATGGCGACGCGGGCAGACGCAGGTACTGCTGCAAGGGCTATTGACTGAAGCACGCGAGGGAAACGCAGATAGACCGGACCCGGAGCACACGAGAGAGACGCAGATAGACCGGACCCGAAGCTCACGAGAGAGACGCAGATAGACCGGACCCGGAGCTCACGAGGGAGACGCAGATAGACCGCCGGACCCGGAGCGCGCAGGGAAAGCGCAAATCGCCTGGAGATGGACACAACCACGGGGAGGACAGCTGTAACAGACGCAGACGTACTGTTGCTCACTGGCGGTGGAATATTGTTGTGAAGTGCTTCAAACTGTGTTTATATGAACACAATGATATCAGTGGATTAGTCTTCAGCATCTGGCGACGGAAGTTTTGGCGTCTCCTCTGCAATACGCAGGTAAGAAACAAAGCGGTTTGTGGGATACGTCATTTTGATTATGTCTTGTGATTAGCTAAAACACCGCTAAGGTGGGGTGGGCGCTTTGTCCAATCAGATCGACGTATTTCGCGAGAACTCCCTCCCTTTCCCAACTGCTTTTGACGAGAGCCCTTCCAGATCGAATATGTGTAGAACTCAATGCAGAGTGATACATATATCGATCTGGCGTGAGCCAGGTTAGACACACCCTCCACTTTCTTAATTATACAACACGTGGCTAAACTCACTGTGGCCGACGTTAAGACAGTGAAGGAAGAAGTGGATCTAAAGAAAAAAACACCTGAATTTTAAGCTTTTTTGGTTTTATCTCTGTCATTAAATTAGGTTGTGAATAAGTATGTCTAAAAAACAACTCAAGTAACATTAGCGACCATTTTGTGTCTCGATTTGTGCTTTTCACAGCCTTAGAAGTGTAAATCACATTTCTGTTCATCTGATTCACTAAGACTCGGACTTGGAAGTCGGTCACTTGGGACTGGACTCGGACTTGAAAGTCGGTCTCTTGGGACTGGACCTGGACTTGAAAGTCGGTTTCTTGGGACTGGACTCGGACTTGGACGTCGGTCACTTGGTACTAGACTCCCAAGTTGAGTTTTTCCTTGCAGAGAAGGAGGGTCTAAGGACAGGGGATGCTACGAACAATCATTCATCTGCTCTACTAATAATCTACTTTGACATGCTTGATCAGTTGTTTCATTGAATGTGTGTAACCGGTGTAGACCCACACGAGGGACCAGGTCGGTGAAGTGTGTGGTGGTATGGGATAAACTCACCCCCTCAGGTATAAAAGCAGGACCGGCAGATTGGGCTAAGGGGAGCGTTCCCTTTAGCTCAACGTGTTTGTCGGTCGCCTGCGGAACGAAAGATTCCTGGTTCGACTCCCGCTCAGGACGGTACTAACCACTATCGTCACATTGGTGCCGTGACCCGGATATGTCCTGAGTGGTGTGAGTTTAGAGGGGTGAGTGTAACCGGTGTAGACCCACACGAGGGACCAGGTCGGTGAAGTGTGTGGTGGTATGGGATAAACTCACCCCCTCAGGTATAAAAGCAGGACCGGCAGATTGGGCTAAGGGGAGCGTTCCCTTTAGCTCAACGTGTTTGTCGGTCGCCTGCGGAACGAAAGATTCCTGGTTCGACTCCCGCTCAGGACGGTACTAACCACTATCGTCACATGTGTATTGTTTTATTTTTATTTCCTATTATTCATGTTTGCTAAATTAATAATCTTGGGAAGTCCTCAGAGACGACTGTTGTTGTGATTTTGGGCTATACAAAAATAAATTGATTTGATTTGACTCGACTCGGACTTGAAAGTCGGTCTCTTGGGACTGGACTCAGACTTGAAAGTCGGTCTCTTGGGACTGGACCTGGACTTGAAAGTCGGTCTCTTGGGACTGGACCTGGACTTGAAAGTCGGTCACTTGGGACTGGACCTGGACTTGAAAGTCGGTCTCTAGGGACTGGACCTGGACTTGAAAGTCGGTCTCTTGGGACTGGACCTGGACTTGAAAGTCGGTCTCTTGGGACTGGACCTGGACTTGAAAGTCGGTCTCTTGGGACTGGACCTGGACTTGAAAGTCGGTCACTTGGGACTGGACCTGGACTTGAAAGTCGGTCTCTAGGGACTGGACCTGGACTTGAAAGTCGGTCTCTTGGGACTGGACCTGGACTTGAAAGTCGGTCTCTTGGGACTGGACCTGGACTTGGAAGTCGGTCACTTGAGACTGGACCTGGACTTGAAAGTCGGTCTCTTGGGACTGGACCTGGAGCTCTGTGACTTGAGGTGACTTGATGCTTGTCCCGTCTCACTTCTACCTTTGTGACCAGAACTTTATTTTAAATATCTTTCGGTAAATTTAACAAAGATCTGAAGCAAAAAGTGGAGGATTTGGACTCGACTTTTATTTTGTGAAGCTTTATCAGGACGACCTTCAGTCACATGAAGCACAAAGGCAGAGAGGCTCATTTCCATCTGACTCTGGACTTGACTTGGGACTTATTTAAGACTTTTTGCGAACAATATTCATTTGTCTCTTAACATCGGCCTGTAGAACGTTGTGATCTGAAAACACCTTTATTCTGACTCATAACTGGGATTAAAGCTGCAGAAATTAAAAAATGCTCCATAAAGTCAAGTTTGTCTTCATAGATTTGGAGGTGTTTGTTAATTTCTCTGTGACATGTGACAAGCCTGGAGCAGTGAGAGTCAGCAGCCGTTGTACAGAAAGAACATCTTCAGGCTAAAACAAATGTTGTCTTAAGACAAACATGAAGTGAAAACATGTTGTCTTGGCACAAAAGTTACACAAGATATATAAGTTATACAGCAGAGTTTGTACCAGTGTCTCCAGACGAATGATCAGGAAGCATCACATGGGCCCCACCTCGTTTCAATGATATAATATCTGTCACAATGTCATTTATTAGGCTAATGAAATTATTTGAATTATTCATTTTACAAAAAGACAGATGGATCAACCATTTTCATTGCATCACAAATAAATCCAAACCAACGCAATGTTAGTCCTGTTTTAGTCCTGTTTTAGACCTGTTTTAGTCTTGCTTTAGTCCTGCTTTAGACCTGGTTTAGTCCTGCTTTAGACCTGCTTTAGACCTGTTTTAGTCCTGCTTTAGTCCTGTTTTAGTCTTGCTTTAGACCTGTTTTAGTCCTGTTTTAGTCCTGCTTTAGTCCTGCTTTAGACCTGTTTTAGTCCTGCTTTAGTCCTGCTTTAGTCCTGCTTTAGTCCTGCTTTAGTCCTGCTTTAGACCTGTTTTAGTCCTGCTTTAGACCTGTTTTAGTCCTGCTTTAGTCCTGCAATAGACCTGTTTTAGTCCTGTTTTAGTCCTAGTTTGGTCCTGCTTTAGTCCTGCGTTAGACCTGTTTTAGTCCTGTTTTATTTTTGTGTTATTGTCATGTTTTATGGCTCTTTAAGTCTGACTGGTCTTGTTGTTTCTATAGAATGTGGGACAGAAGTGTTTCCGTGCGGGTTTATAAGTAATTAGAAGTAATTCTTTATTCTCACTGTGACTGTTAAAGTAAAATGGAGTCAGTGAGATAAATTAGAGCAAATGAAGATTGATTTTCCATTGGTCACATGTTGCACCATGACAGAGACTTCCTCAGGGACAGACAATCTATTAAAGTTATTTATTTATTTAATTACTACTATTGTTGTTGTTTTCTTCTTGCTTTGATTACCATTAACAATTAGACTGTAACCTGAAATCTATCACCCAGATATACAGTACATATCACGGTGCAGTAGGTGGCGGTGTGCACCTAAAATGTTGGCTGAGACCTGCCAACAATTCAATGAAGAAGAAGAATCCACTAAAGCGCAGTATCATGTGCACCGGGAGCAAGGCTAATGCTGCGGCTAAATCAATGGGAAATTGTACGAAACTCTTGCAACAACACGATCTTCCTCCTTTATATACTTAAGCATTCAGCTCCACCTCGTACTCCACAGGAAAACTCCATAGACTTCAGAAACTCATTAGTCTGTAGAGGTTCTGCAGGTCACATGACTCATCGTAAATGTTCATGCTGAGAGAGTTATTGGAGAGAAAGGACATTTTCTCTTGTAAGAGTTCAATAAACAGCTAAAACAGGACAAATAAACTACAGTTTGACCCACCACAAGTCTACTGAGCACTGGGTTTGTAACTGACATGTAAAAAGAGAAAATCAAGTCAACAGTTGTAGCAAAGCAGATAAACAACAAGACTTTAGCTTCTCACATTTATCAGACATAGAAATCACACACAGTTGAACTTATTACCTTTTTCTTCTTAAAATATGTTTTTGAGTCCGTTTGTTGCAGTTAAAATGTCCTAAATCATCAACTGTTGTTAGCAGACAAGCCGTTGCCACGACAACAAAGAAATACACTGAAGAAATGCCACTCATTCTAAATGTCAGTGCAGAACCTCTATGAATAGATACTGTTGTTCTGATTCACTCCCCATGTTAACTTTCCCCTCGGAGGTCTGCTAGTGGGCGTGGCCTTTGATGCCGACTGTATTTATACTACAGCATTGAATATAAGTTTTATTTGCTTATTGTTCAGGGTCAGTTCCAGTAGAAGGTGCTTTAACTTGATCCAAGGCAGGTTAACTCCTCTTTTTAAGGCAGAAATTAAACTTAAATGTTAAGTTAATTTAATGTAAATAAATCCCATTTTACTACTATAAAGTCTAAGATAAACATTTAATGGCTTCAGACATTTGTAATTGTAATGAACTGTGAAAAAGTAACACACCTTAAGCTTTTCCATTGCTTTAATCAAACAATGACAGTAATTACAGAGTTACAGAAGCACTGACACACTTTAGGATCAAACACCCACAAACTCAGCACCTTCTCTATGCCTAATTAAGATGGAAAAATGGAAAAAGAATACAAAGAAGAGACCATTTATGTGTTATATTGACTTTATTAATCTCAGCTCATGACCAGCTCGTTCACAGGTGGCTTTTTATCAATTGACTTATTTTTTTCTCTAAGTTGCGTAACTTGCCTTGCTCTCTTGCTAACTGCTTCTCTAGTTTTCTACACTTAGATTGAATCTCTTTTGTCTGTTTTTTCAATTCTATTTGCAGTCTACCCAGAGCCCCCGAGAGACGCCTTGTAGTCTTGTTTAACCGCGCTTTCCTAATTTCTTTCCTCAGAAAGGATCTCTTAGAGCGATAAACTCTTTTCACATTTTCTATCTTCCTCTTGCAGGATATGATGTTTTTCTGAAGCTCTTGTGTCATATTTTTCTTCTCCTCCAAATTAAACATGGCCAACAACTCGAAGGCCAGTTTAACCGACGTCACTTTAGGGACCTTGAGACTCTTCTCATCCATCCTACGAATGTTTTTTGAAGCCAGATCAACACCATCAACGAGGGTCTGTGTAGAGAAAGAACCAGAAGAAAACTTAAGCACATGTTCACACAAGATTTAAAGTATGAAATCAGCACAGCCTGGTCACTTTGGCCTTGAAAACCACTTCAACATCCACTGTATTTTACATTCTCAAGACCCTGAAACTGTCCTGTGAGTGTTTGAGACGAGGCCGCGTGTGGAGGACCGGTCTTATTCTGAAACTGTGAGTGTTTGAGACGAGGCTGCGTGTGGAGGACCGGTCTTATTCTGAAACTGTGAGTGTTTGAGACGAGGCTGTGTGGAGGACCGGTCTTATTCTGAAACTGTGAGTGTTTGAGACGAGGCTGCGTGTGGAGGACCGGTCTTATTCTGAAACTGTGAGTGTTTGAGACGAGGCTGCGTGTGGAGGACCGGTCTTATTCTGAAACTGTGAGTGTTTGAGACGAGGCTGCGTGTGGAGGACCGGTCTTATTCTGAAACTCTGAGTGTCTTAAATACTGTTTTTACATGTTGTACTTTTGTTTATCTGCCTTTGTGTGTAAAGCGTCTTTAAGTGTCCAGATAGAAAAGTGCAATATAAATAAACTGTATTATTATTAGAATCTATAAAACTGTGAGTGTTTGAGATGAGGCTGCGTGTGGAGGTCTGCTCTTACCTTGAGATACAGGTCCGGTTTGCTCTTGATGCTGGCCTCAGAGCTCAGCGGCAGAAGCAGGAGCAGCAGAGGAACCATCTTCAGGAGGAAGGCCATGGCTGGTGTGTGTCCCAGGAGACAATGAAGCTCTGACACTCCAGGACTGTCTTTTACAGACCTTTGTGTTCCCTGGGGCTGTGGACACACCCTCCACTTTCTTAATTATACAACACGTGGCTAAACTCACTGACGTTAAGACAGTGAATGAACCAGTGGATCTAAAGAAAAAAAGACGCCTAAAATATAAGCTTTTTTGGTTTATTTCTGTCATTTAATTAGGTTTTTTACTTCTGTACCCTATTCTAACGTGATGACCATTTATAGGTTTTCCAAAAAATGTATTGCGTGACTGTGTAATCCGATTCTGGATATCAGTACCAATATCCCAAACCCCAATCCTAAACTTAACCATAGAATTGTGCCTAAACTGTTTAACGTTTCCCATGGTGAGGTTGTTACGTCACAAACGTCACAGAACCAGTGAAGGAGCTCACTTTGATCCCACTGGTTTACCTCAAAAGTGTAGATCATCTGACCACTACATGCACATCACTTTAGAATAGTAAATGATTAGTAAATGTTTATTTATTATTTGTAAATACTATCTAATAATTTAGTAATGATTAGATAATGTTATCTTAATAATTAACTAACATTTGTAAATGATTTGTACCTGGACATTATAATAAAGTGATACCAATAAAAAGGACTAAGACCTGGACTTGAAAGTCGGTCTCTTGGGACTGGACCTGGACTTGAAAGTCGGTCTCTTGGGACTGGACCTGGACTTGAAAGTCGGTCACTTGGGACTGGACCTGGACTTGAAAGTCGGTCACTTGGGACTGGACCTGGACTTGAAAGTCGGTCACTTGGGTCCAGTCTGAGTCCAGTCTTGGGTCCAGTCCGAGTCCAGTCTTGGGACTGAACATCCTCCTGAAGCCCTCTGGTAGAAGAATGGATCAACTCAGACACTACTGCTGATTCATGAGGCTGAATAACCTCTGTCCAGGGCCAACGGGGGTCAGTGAACTATTGACAGTCTGATGAAACTCTGTCACTTTTGGTTTGGGGGTTGCTCTATTGTTTGGTTGTTATTGGACTGAAAATGTGTAAACGCCACAAGAGTTGGTCTGAGGATTAGAAATGGATGTAGGGTTCATATGAAACAGGCCGATCTCAAAAATAAAATGATTCTGCCCCCCAAAACTCCCAAAACTGAGTGTTGCGTTTCTTTTTTCCTTGAGTGTATATAAATGTTGATGTTTCTCTGGCTCTAGTTAACTCTTCTGGTCGCCACACACAGCCACTGAAGTCTAATGAAAACAAGAAACTTCAAATGTCTATAAAGAGAGAACAGATTAATGTTGAAAAACTATTATTTTTTAATTGAAAGTAGACACTTGTAGGTCTCTTTTGTCATGATTCCAGTTGCACAGTGTTTTTTGTGGAGCTGTGAATATTGTTTAAAATGTTTGTTCATATTACAAGATGACTAAAATACAGAACTTTTACGTTTGTCTTGGCACTTATAGAACATGAAATCAAAAACACATTTCTCTGCAAACACACACAAACATTTGGGCTCATGAGGGAATAAAACAGTCACTTAATGCGTTTATTAAAATATTTAGAGGTGTTTGTTCATTTCTTTGCCACATCATGTGAAAGTCTGAGTTCAGACAGGTGTGGATCTGTAAACAAGCAAAGAAAGAACATCTTCAGGCTAAAACAAATGTTCACTTAAGACAAACATGAAGTAAAAACATGTTTGTCACAGCACAAATGTTACACAAGGGTCTTTGGTAAGTTTTTGTTAATAAACTCCTCAGTCATCGTACGGCTATGGAAATCACTTTTTATTAATAGTGGTTAAATGCTCCTACATCCATACATACTGAAAAACTTATTTTAAGCAAATGTGTGTCTGTTTTAAGCCATAATTGCTTGAATCAAGAATAGATTTGGTTAAAAATCTTGTCAAGAGAACTTGAAACAAGCATTTTCTGTTCAAAACAACTAGGTCAAATGTTCTTACTGCACTGGCAGATTATTTCACTTGAAATAAGACATTTTTACCTCAAAATAAGCCAAAATGTGTTATTTTGTTTGCAGTGTTGCAGTGTTTACTGATAAAGTAATCAGTTGTATGCATTTGATCTTGTAGTTATTGTACTTACAGAAAAAGGTTGTGGACCGCTGCTTTAAATGGTTCAGATCTTAGTCCTGGTTTAAGTTTTGTGCTCTAGTCTTGTTCAAGATGTGGTTTACATAAGCCCAATGGGTTTAGTCTAGGTTTGGAACCGGGTCTAGCCCTGATTCAAGTCTGGTGTTTAGACTTAGTCCTGTTTTCATCCTGACCTGCTTTAACGTGACATCGCCTTATTGTTTTATTTTGCAATTATCACAGTAAAAATGAAAAGTCTTGTAAACAGTTAAAAGTTAGATAATGATACAAAAAGTCAGTATTTTCCTTTTAAAACGGGATCTATGTGTGATTGATTTAATGTTGGTAGTCCAAGAATTCCAAGCAACTGCGTCTCTAGAGGATGGTTCTTATATCTCTTTGTTACGATATAAAAACCCTATTGTTGTTTTGACTTTAGTGAGCAAACTATTGACATGCATTTCAAAATTTAGGGATGAGTCCAGCCATACACCCAGGTACTTGTAATGTTTGACAAATTCAATTTCTGCACCATTCAGGGACACAATTTTAGAACAACTGCTGTGTGGTAGTTTTCTGCCAAAGATCATACATTTTGTTTTTTGTGTTATTACTCATTTGCTGCTTAACGTCGGCCTGTAGAACGTTGTGATCTGAAAACACCTTTATTCTGACTCAGAACTGGGATTAAAGCTGCAGAAATTAAAAAATGGGGAGTTAATGTATGTATATTAACTGAGTTTCAGGAGCAGGACCACAGCCCCTTTGCACCAGGAAACCACACCTCGCTCGTCTTCTCGGACACACCTCCAATTACCCAGAAGCCTCTACGTCTTGTCTCAGATCTCCCGACCCCACCCTCCCACCCCTCATCTCATCTGTCCTCCTGCTGGAGACATCTCTATCTACAGGTGGGGGGGTCCTGCATCGGCTGCACGGATCACCGAGACAGAGCCCCCACCCACAGTCTCTCGATCCAGCCATCAATCATCAATCATCAATAAATATCTTAATTGGATTCTTTGTGTGGTCCTTATAGTGAATGCTCCTTAAAGTCAAGTTTGTCTTCATAGATTTGGAGGTGTTTGTTAATTTCTTTGTGACATGTGACAAGCCTGGAGCAGTGAGAGTCAGCAGCCGTTGTACAGAAAGAACATCTTCAGGCTAAAACAAATGTTGTCTTAAGACAAACATGAAGTGGAAACATGTTGTCTTGGCACAAAAGTTATACAAGATATATAAGTTATACAGCAGAGTTTGTACCAGTGTCTCCAGACGAATGATCAGGAAGCATCACATGAGCCCCACCTCGTTTCAATGATATAATATCTGTCACAATGTCATTTATTAGGCTAATGATATTATTTGAATTATTCATTTTACAAAAAGACAGACGGATCAACCATTTTCATTGCAAAAAATAAATAAATGCAAACCAACGCAGTGTTGCATAAGACTGCTCAGTTTGTGCTCGAGGCATTTGACTGGAAAAAAAGTCAAGTCTCCAACATAAATCATAAGAAGTGTATTTCTTTTCACCCGCTTTTTGTTTTGTCTTTTATATGTCGGTGTCTGTCTCATACACATCAATATTATTTCAACAAAGTATGTATTTGTTTGTTAATTAATTGAATTATTTATTTAATATTAAATTTAAAATATAGCAATAAAACAGTGAGGGGACATAGAGTATACACACTCAAGGAAAAAAGAAACACATTTAAATTTTCGATAATTCCTTATAAAACGAGTCCATTTGTAAAAATGTGTGACATCCTGGTTTGAGTCCATAGTAAGCTGAAGACAGGTGTTTGACTTGACTGATTTTGAGAACAATAATGAGTGTATTATTAATATTAATTAATTAAATGACCTTTATTTGACCAGGGAAGTCCCACTGAGATTCAGAATCTCTTTTGCAGGGGAGCCCTGGGGGAAGGGTCTTACAGGCTCGTTTATGACACAAACTCATGTTTGAAACTCAGAGTTGACTGTGCTCAAGTGTAACGGAGCGTAAAAGTTCACATGAAGGACCAGTGTAAGGTGAAGTGTGGTGGCAGTAAGGATAAACTCACTCCCTCAGGTATAAAAGCAAGACCGGCAGATTGGGCTAACGAGAGCGCTCCCTTTAGCTCAACGCGTTTGTCGGGTTTGACTCCCGCTCAGGACGGGTACTGACCACGGCGGTCACACAAGTCTTCTCCATAAAAGGCACCAGAATGAAGCCAAAAACACATGATTGTCTCAACCAGAGAGAGATGGAGCTATGGACGGTGTTGTCTTGTGTCTCCAGGGTGTTTGGAGTCCACCGCTCTACCATTAGTCGTCTTGTTCCTCTAACGACCGCCCTCGTAATGGTGGCCCCCGTGCAACGACCGCTGCACAAGACCAACCGCCCCCCCGCACATCTCCGTGACAGGTTCAGCCTCCACCAGGTCCACAGCCGAGACCATTGGGACACACCACAGGCCAGTGTCTCCAGAACCATCCGGAATCTCCTCTGCGCTGATGATATTTGACCCTATCAGCCATTCGTTGGATCAGCTTCAACCCCAACATCGCCAAGCTCAGGTCGAAGTCCATGTCCTGTCTTGGTCAGCCATGAGTCTGGAATTAAATCCCATTGAAAATGTCTGGGATCTGCTCAGTGTCCGCCAACGTGAACATCCTCCTGAAGCCCTCTAGAAGAATGGATCAACTCAGACACTACTGCCGATCCATGAGGCTGAATAACCTCTGTCCAGGCCAACGGGGGTCAGTGAACTATTGACAGTCTGATGAAACTCTGTCACTTTTGGTTTGGGGGTTGCTCTATTGTTTGGTTGTTATTCGACTGAAAATGTGTAAACGCCACAAGAGTTGGTCTGAGGATTAGAAATGGATGTAGGGTTCATATGAAACAGGCCGATATCAAAAATAAAATGATTCTGCCTCCCAAAACTCCCAAAACTGAGTGTTGCGTTTCTTTTTTCCTTGAGTATATTTAAATGTTGATGTTTCTCTGGCTCTAGTTAACTCTTCTGGTCGCCACACACAGCCGCTGAAGTCTAATGAAAACAAGAAACTTCAAATGTCTATAAAGAGAGAACAGATTAATGTTAAATAACTATTATTTTTTAATTGAAAGTAGACACTTGTAGGTCTCTTTTGTCATGATTCCAGTTGCACAGTGTTTTTTGTGGAGCTGTGAATATTGTTTAAAATGTTTGTTCATATTACAAGATGACTAAAATACAGAACTTTTACTTTTGTCTTGGGCACTTATAGAACATGAAATCAAAAACACATTTCTCTGCAAACACACACAAACATTTGGGCTCATGAGGGAATAAAACAGTCACTTAATGCTGCGCACGGCCATGTGTTTATTAAAATATTTAGAGGTGTTTGTTCATTTCTTTGCCACATCATGTGAAAGTCTGAGTTCAGACAGGTGTGGATCTGTAAACAAGCAAAGAAAGAACATCTTCAGGCTAAAACAAATGTTCACTTAAGACAAACATGAAGTAAAAACATGTTTGTCACAGCACAAATGTTACACAAGGGTCTTTGGTAAGTTTTGTTAATAAACTCCTCAGCCATTGTACGGCTATGGAAATCACTTTTTATTAATAGTGGTTAAATGCTCCTACATCCAGTTTTTAGGTTGAGCTCAGGTGAAGTTTTCAGACCAAACAAACACAGGATCTCTATGGTCAGTGAAGCAGCTTCTCGTCCCTTTGCCTTTGGACACGAGTTAAAGGTGCACTGTGTCACTTTTGGAGGTGAAATGTTAGCTACACAATTCAGTAGAAATAAAAAATTAAACCCACATTTTGGGGCATTTTGAATGGGAACAAATATGTTTAAAGGGATCCCGGACTATAAAGATAAATATGGTTTAAATGCTAGTTCTGGCCATGTTTACTAAAATAAATTGCAAACAAATATATAACCTCTTACTATTTTTATAAAATCGTCATTGTTTGGAGCCGTTGGCAGCAGCCATATTGTCCAGACGCAATGCATTCTGGGTTGATGATGTCAAATGGTTGCTTTTGGTTGTTGCCATGGTTGCTCCTGCCATGGTTGCTCCCTAGAGGCTGTTACCTTGACAACCACCAGAGGGCAGTCAGACAATCATTTGATGTCACAGCCAGGACAAAATGGCAGCCATGTAGTTTCTTTAAAACACTATTTTAATAAAACTACAAATACTTCCAAGGTTTTTGTCCTGTATTTATATAAGGGATGGTATTATAAGTGTTTTAGGGTAAACTTGTGATTATAGTCAGGGTTCGCTTTAAGCTATAATGTGACAATAATACAGCCAAAATAACATCTTTTCTATGGAAACGAACAGGAAAAGGCCGCCCTCCAGCCTAAATAACAGTCCATTTTGGGGCCATGCAAGGCTTCTCAAAGTAAAAACTTTGATTTTTGTGATTTCTTTCATGCAACAAAGAAATCTAAATGACCAAAACATGCTTTTCTTCAAGTCTATTTTTGTCAAAAAAGTTACACAGTGCATCTTTAAAGGTGCATTGCGTAAGTTAAAATGCTCAATATTACGATATATCAAATGACCGTTCATTGGCCCAGGCCTGGATGTGGTCATGATGTTTTGTAAACTTACCGAGGTTTCCTCTGTAAGCGCAGACAGACTCATAAATGTGAGTGGAGCTGGTCCTAGTCCTCCTTCACTGGATTTTTGTCATTATTTCTATTTAGTTTGCAAAACCTCTCAGGTTTTATACAACAGATGAATGTTGGAAAGACTGATTATTAAAAAGAAAAAAAAAAAAGCGGTAAATATTGCCACCTAGCCTCCGAACCCCCGTAACACAGAATAATTATCACAACAACTACCGCATGAGCCGACTGACACAGTAGCACTATGCTGGAGATCAATAGGACGCTCATCTGGAGATTATTTTCATTAGAAGGTAAGACTCAGGCCTGTAGTACATCGCACATTGACTCAGATTTAGTGGTTTAGCTGTTAGCCTCGTTTATGTTTTAGTAGAGTGATAAATTGACATTCAGCTTTATAGTTTATGAGAATTAGTCCTGTAAGGAGCTTGATTACAGTTTTCTCTCACGCTAAAAACAAAGCCTGGTCTAACTTTTGGAATTTGCAAACTGATCAGTCAGTCAAAAAGAACAAATAGAATAGTCAGCATCTACTTTTTCATACAAATAACTTTAGCAGAATTTAGCAGAAAACAGCGACGTGTCAAAAAGAATCATTTAAGGCCGTAAAGTACGTCTTCAGTCTAAGATAGTATAGTGGCTGCAGTGCCACAAAACGCCAAAGATGGCGCCCTTGTTCAAAATCTTTGCCACTTACGCAGTGCACCTTTGAGTCTTGCTCAAACATGAAACCAGCTTCTTCACAAAGTCTGAGCAGACAAAGACATGCTGGGCTCTAAAATGTTTTACAGAACAGACTTTAACCGTTGAAAAAACTCAGTGGGCCAACAGCAGCAGATGATGTGGATCTTTGAGCATTAAAAGTCTCAGGAAACATTTACAGATGTTTGGACTTCACAGCCTCTTCAATAACCGCGTTTCCACCCCCTTGTTTTTAATGCGCATTAAGAAGTATCGAATAAGTTCTGGGAGGTGGAAACGGCAAATATCGCATTTAGAATCCCTAATGCGCATAAAAGTTTATACGCTCTCTAGAGGTGGATTTTGTTTTATGCGCATAACAACTGAAGCGAATTTTGAAAGCTGGAAACGCAGTTATTCACATTAACTCATGAAGCGAATTAAAACCCACGGGACCCTCGGGTTACGTACCTGCTGCAGCAGCTCTGGAGGAGGGATTTAGGTGATGAACAAAGGCAAAATAATCCACACAGACTGACTTGTTTTGTCCAAAATGCTGCAGACACGCAGCAATGTTACACCACAAAAACAGCACGTTTGCTGAGGTCAAAACTAACCCGGAGAAACACAGCGCTGTTTGATCAAATAACTCCGTGAAAGTTTATGATTGTCCAACACTGCGGCGATTCAGAGCTCGTTCTTTCCACGGCGGAGGTTTTGTGTTAAAACAAAGACAGCAGCTTTTTATTTTCGCTGTTAAACATAACAACACCCAGATATGCGCTTTGATGGAAACGGAGATTAATTCGCCTTTTTTATTCGCTTTACTTATGCGAATTTCAACAATATGCGCATTTTATAAGGGTGGAAATGCAGTTAGTGACATCAGAACTATTCAACTTGTGAAGCTGGTTTCATGTTTGAGCAGGACTTCCCTCGTGTCCACTGGCAAAAGGACCAGACCACAGTGTTTCTGTGTTTGTTTGGTCTAAAAACTCTCCTGAGCTGAGGTTTCATGGAGAATCTATAAAGTCTTGTCCAGAAAAACATAATGGGCACCAAAACCAACTCTGCAGACGATCATAAACAGACCCTTCAGAAACCCGATCTTTAAAATTATCTTTGTTTGTAATAATCTTGTGTAATATTCAAGTTTTTGAGACACTGGTTTTTTGTTTGTTTTTTTGCAATCTTAAGCCAGAATAATCAAAATGTCCAAAAATAAAAGCATGAATTATTTCGCCTCATGTGTCACAAATATAAATATAACACTGGTTTAACTTTCAGACTCAGTAATTATACAAAATATAATTATTTTCTCATTTTTTCAGACTGTATCCTGAGCTCTGTCCATGGCCCAGCGTGACAAGCAGCGATGCCAGGTGTTAGTTGTGGTATTTTGTCGTTGGTTGTGACGGCCTTCGTTGGCAGCTTGACGCTTTCTTCAAGTAGAACAAACACGAGGCTTTTCGAGCTTTAGCCCTGAACCTGCAGAGTCAGAGGATGGAGAGGACGCACCAGGTGAACCACTCCTCAGTTTATAAGACACTGTTTACGCTGACTGCTTTACGCCATGTCACTACAGTAAGACACCCAGAACCAGTCATATTTTGAGTTAACTTGTGCTGCATTCAGACCGGACAGCAATTTGTGTTTAAATTTGCCTAAACACGTGTAAAATTTCATCAGTTATTTATGCTGTTGACGCCTCAATAAGCTTCCAAACTGCTCTGACGCGCGTCAAGGATTTGGTGCACACTTTTAACGCCAGACCCTCTGCGTTCCTGCTTTTGCACGTAGGCGGAGCACTGTGCTTGCGAGGTGCTTTGTTTTCACATGATGGATCAGGTCATGGATCAAGTCAAATTTGACAACAGCTAGCAAAAGCGCGGGCAAACGTGTGTACATTTTAAAACGTTTAGATAACTTACCCGAAAGCCCAACTTCCTCACTTGTCCTCCTCCAGGCAATGTCCTTTTTTATTCTGTCTCTGTATTCTCTGTATTCCTTCATTGTCACGTTGTAGAGGACCGGTTTGGGCCACGATAAGGTCATCGTCTACCCCCATTGTTTATGAGCCGGTAAAAAAAAAAAAATGAGCCGGTGTCTTCTTTTTCCGGATGAGAAAGCACCAGTACGTCACAGGAGCGTAGTTTCTGATTGGTGGATGCGAGCGTCTAGACCAGGGGTCTCGAACTAAAATGGAGCTAGGGCCGAAATGATCGGAGGCAAATGGGTCGAGGGCTGCATTTTAAAATTTTGGCCTGGCTCTTATATTCAATATAAATAAAATTACTAGGTTGTACCTCCAATATAGCGCCTACAATATATTAACAGTAGTTTTTTTTTTAGCCTATATAATGCATTTTACAATACTCTCTCTCTGTAATGAAACAAAGTAAATAAAAGTGTTTAACCAGGGTCACACTGTCCTCACCAGGAAATTTTTGACCAAATTTCAAGCAATTTACTGTATTCTGGAGCATTTTAGAGATTTTCAAGTCAGTAACAGTAAAAGCCTTTATATTTCAATGGATTCATGTTTGTCTCTTCACACTTTCAATCTGTTTCACAAACTACAGAAGTGAGCCTTTGTCAGGACATCTCAACACACGTTTATATTGATGACAATTAAATACTGATGGAGCCGCGTGTGTGTTGCCGCGGTTACGCTCGCTAAAATGTCTTTTTCAGCAGGAATTTCTGCACGTTTCTCCGCAGATATTAGGTCAAATTTCGTCAAAAAGTCTTGTGGAGCTTAACACATGAAGCACTTCATTATGACATCGAACTCGAACTAGTCAGAGAAGCTCACCTGTCTGCATAAGAGAAAGAATCCACATTTCTGTTGTAAAAGAGCAGCTGCTTACGCTGTGACAGTCTCTCCTCCTGCGTCTGAAACTCAGAATCCTTCTCTGTCCGATTCTTTGTTGTGGAAAGTTTAAAAGTCACTTCTATGAGTTTTCCTTCATCTTGTGTTTGCTGCAGCTGCAAGGCAGCAGGAGAAGAGCAGAGGCTGCGCTACGCTGCAGTGCATTCAAATTGTTACGTGCGGGCCGCATTCAATGTTAATTTGAAATCATCCCGGGGGCCGCAAAAAATCATCTCCGGCCCCCGGGCCACAAGTCTGAGACCCTGGTCCAGGCGCTGGAAGTTAAGCAGAGCCCAACTCGGGCATCGACGCCTGATGAGGCAGCCAAAGCGTCCGCCGCAGGTTTGAGCTTCCACTCCGCAAGACGCAGCGTCAGCAGACGCTTCAACAAGCAAAGACGCAGGTTTACATTGACTTAACATGTAAACTGGACGCTTTGGATGCTCCGATGCTGTCCGTCTGAACGCAGCATAATATAGGGCTTTTCCATTAGTACCTGCTTGGCCCTACTCTACTCGACTCTACGCGCATCTACCCTGCTTAGCCCCGCTCAGAGGGAGAGCATTTCCATTACAAGAGAGGCCGAGTGGGGCTGTTGTGAAGCTGGGCGGTACGGTTACCAACAGCTGTCACTCCCCAAATGGGGACATGATGCAAGCTCATAGAAAACAACGGAGCGTTTCAATGCACATCGGCTTTAATTAAAGATAATCAGACCGTTTGCTCTCCAGCGATTCATAAGCGTAATATAAAACAAATATCCACCGCCGCATTGGCCAGTAGAGTGAAGCTTTTCATGTCAACACGTTCATGGACTCACCTCTTCTTCACGTCCTTCACACGTCTGTCTAAAGTCCAGCTCTGGTCCAGATGTACAATCACAAGTTAGCTGTCCCATCTTCCTCCTCCGTCTCTCTGTCCTGACGAAGCTGCATTATAATCTCTTGCTTCAAAACGTGTGCATCGGATGTCCATCAGTGTTTACTGTGAGAAGCAGGACCCCGCAGCAGCACACGTAACCTGTATGTGCCTACGTACAAGCCCGTATGGTCTTTGCACATACTCATAGAACTACTGTCTTATGTATTTAGCGGAGAGGGATAAGGGACTCGTTTTTTATGTCACTGAGCTGTTTTTTGCTACAGAGAGTACGAAATGTAGAAGCATTATAGTGCTATCGGCAGCTAGCTTAGCGGCCACTCACGTTAGCTTACAGTAACAACTACAAATCAGCGGCACTTGTGTGACGCAACAGGCGACGTGCGTCTGACGTCAGGTTTAGTATCTGCTCGGCTCGACTTGGCCCTGGGGTAAAGCAGGGACTAAAAAAGTACCTGGTCGGCGCGATCAGCCCCAAATGGAAAAGCTCCGCACCAGGGCTAAGTCGCGCCGAGTAGAGTAGAGTAGAGTAGGGCCAAGCAGTTACTAATGGAAAAGCCCTAATAGTGTAAGTTTATATTCACAAACATGGCACCTGCTGTTTCTTCTGTTTAAACCTTCAAGTCCAAAGTCCATTCCTCTTTCTTTAATCCACGTTTCAGACACTTCAATGACACCGAAGTAAACAGCTTAATAGAAGTCAAAGTTGACATAATGCAAGGCTATTAATATGGCGGCCCAGAGACCAAATGCGGCCCACTGCAGAGTATGTTTTGAAACATATTGCTTGATGGGCTACGTTTGTTGTTTTTAGTGCACTATTTTAACTCTCTTTTCCTATTGTGCGTCATTTAACTAGATTGTGCTATGTCTTTTAAATCAGAGGTCCCCAACCACCGGTCCGGGGCCCCAAACCGGAGCCATTGGCCATTTGCTACCAAGCTTAGGCCTGGTGATCTGGGAAAAAAACATTATCACTTTTTTTTTTTTTTCTCACATTGATCAATCTCGATTTTCCCATACGATTTTGTTTAACCTTTTCAAAAACAAATGAAACAATGAAAAACAATTTAGCAAAGTGCATATTGTGCAATAACATTGTAACCGTGTTCAGAATTTACCTTCACACTCAAAAAGCCATTACTACAATGAGGCTTGAGGTAAATGCATTAGCCTATTGCATTAGCCTCCTCCACTGCACACACTTTAAACACAGAGTAAGATGTCCAAAAATCAGACATTTTTTCTACAGTCATAAAACAAACGCTTGAAAACTGTGAAAACTACTTACACTGCCACCACAACCAACAGCACTCACCTGACAAACACCTTTACTAGACCAGGTAATGAAGGTGGGAGGGGCAGCGCACTCTGGTGGACTAACTTGACATTACACAGTTTGTTAAAGCACCTGGTTACACTGTGATGACTTTGACATAAATAAAATCATTCCCAAGATTTTGCATTAAATCAAAAACTCAATAACAAATAGCAGGATACTTTTGCAAATGTTTTATTTTAAAAACAATATGCATCCGCTTTGCCTGCTAAGTGCAAAAAAGAGTAAAACAACTGTTTGTATCTAACCCTATACATAAAGATATTCTGCTTAATAACATCAATGGTCTTTTAGATATTTCATGACAAAGTTCAGTGTTATTTATTCCACCATCTAGATTCATGACATTGTTGCATTCTACAACTTGAACACAGCTCTTTACGTAATAATTGTCTGAATATCGTTATCGAGATTATGCCAAAAAACTATTGAAATAGTTATTTTTATCAATAGACAGTGGAACCTCACTCTATCACGATTCACTTTCCGCGGCTTCGGTTTTTCGCAGATTTTTTTGTGTGCAATTTTGATTCTTTTTTTACAGTGCTTGGTCCTATAGACGTGCGCTGTAAGCTGCTTTTCTCTCAAACGCACTGTTTAGGGACCGTGTGATATCGCAGCATTCACAGGCAACAGCACAGAAGCTCTTTTATAAAACTTTAGACAGTTTGGATCATGCAGAGGAAGCTGACCTGACGCTCGGACGTTTCTCCAGGTGAGGATTAGACTCTTGTTGTTTACGATGATGATTTATGGAACGTGTTGTGTCTTCGCTAGAGTCCGGATGTGTTTCGTGGCTGTCGGCTCCGGAGTCCGTGTGATCCGTGACTCTGCGGTCGGCTGTGGAGCGCAGCGGGACGGGCAACGTGCTAAAAGCAGAGCGGGCGAACGCGCACAGCACCGTCCCTCTCAAGCGGTCACATAAACGACTCGCGCTACTGTATCTCACGGTGAATCATGTGTTCAGCGCATTATTACCTGTACAAAAGACACTAAACATCAGAACCAGGCAGGTTATCAACTGAAATTACTGGTAAAAAATGAAGATCACTACTTCGCGGGTTGTTTTTGGAACGTAACCCCCGCGATGAGGGACCACTGTATCACCCAGCCCTACATGATACACCAAGGTTACGAACAACAGGTTGGACGTTTTAAGGCACCAATGCAGTTTGCAGCTTTGAGGAGGTGATTTCATTATTATCAGGGCTAACAATGAGTACGTTTTTTTTTAGTTATCTGTCATCCAGGTTCTAATGGCCTCAAGGCAATCCAACAAAGGAGTAAGATCAGTTTCCTGTGGATAGAATGAATAGTACAGTTGTAGGTCATCAGCGTACATATGATATGAAACACCTTTAAAATGTTGTATGATCTGACCCAGAAGATAGAGCACAAATAACAATGGGTCCAGCACCGAACCTTGGGGAACCCCAAAATCCAAAGGGACTGAGGCAGAGTGGCTGGAGCCCGATACAACTGAGAAGGTCTTTTCTGATAGACACGAGTTGAACCAACCGAGTGCACGACCCGAGAATCCAATACTGATCAGTCTTTTTAGCAGAAAACATGATCCACGGTGTCAAAAGCCGTGTACCAGTACCAGCGCAGTACATTTTCCACTATCACTGTCATCAAAATATTCTGCACCCCGACAAGAGCAGTCTCCGTGAAAACCTTGTGATAACCTAAAATCTGAGTCACTTGCACCTTTTCTATTATTTTACCAATAAAAGGCAGTTTTGATATTGGTCTGTAAGTACTTGACAGTAATGGATCGAGGTTAGTTTTTTAAGCAGAGGATTAATAACAGCATGCATGAAGTGAGAAGGGACATGACCAGAAACAAGAGAACAGTTTATGATGTAGAGAAAGGTGATGTAGAGAAAGGCAATCGATTTTCCACCAGTGTGGAAAATCGATTTTTTTCAACCAAATATTGGGAACGACATCATGAGGACAGTTGGAGATCGTGGGTTTATACCTCAGCTAACGTCTCAGGTGAAATGAGATTGAAGGTTCAAAAGTCGAGATGGACTTGACAAAGTCGAAGAGGCAGTTGTAGTTATCCACAAAATAACAAAATATACAGTGCTTTGCAAAAGTATCCAACCCCCTTGAACCTTTCTACATTTTCTCTTATTATGACCACAAAAATCAAACATATTTCACTGAAACTTTGTGTGAAAGACCAACACTAAGTTGCACACAATGGTGAAGTGGAAGGACAGTCATACATGATCTATTTTTTTTTTTTTACAAATTAAAAGCTGAAATATAGGCGTGCAAAATTATCCAACCCCTCTAAGTCAATATTTTCTGGAACCGCCTTTTGCTGCAATTACAGCTCCAAGTCTCTTTGGGTATGTTTCTACCAGCTTTTCCACATCTTGAGACTGACATTTTTGCCCATTCTTCTTTGCATAATAGCTCCAGCTCAGTCAGATTAGATGGAGTGTGTTTGTGAACAGCAGGTTTCAGATCTTGCCACAGATTCTCGATTGGATTTAGGTCTGGGCTTTGTCTGGGCCATTCTAAGACATGAATATGTTTTGTTTTAAACCATTCCAATGTAGCCTTGGCTTTATGTTTGGGGTCGTTGTCCTGTTGAAAGATAAACCTCCGCCCCAGTCTCAAGTGTTTTCAGACTCCAGTAAGTTTTCTTCCAATATTGCCCTGTATTTGGCTCCATCCATCTTTCCATCAACTCTGACCATATTCCCTGTCCCTGCTGAAGAAAAGCATGTGCAGAAAATAATGCTGGCACTTGTATTTTTGAACGTGGGGGAGTCATGAGCAGTGTTAGGTTTCTGCCACACATAGCGTTTTGCATTTTGGCCAAAAAGTTCAATTTTGGTCTCATCTGACCAGAGCATCTTCCTCCACATGGTTACTGTGTCCCCAACATGGCTTTTGGCAAAGTGAAAACATGATTTCTTATGGCTTTCTTTCAGCAATGGCTTTCTTCCATAAAGGCCAGATTTGTGTAGTGCAGAACTAAAAGTTGTACCTTTGACAGATTCTCTAACCTGAGCTGTAGATCTTTGCAGTTCCTCCAGAGTCACCGGGGACCTCTTGGCTACATCTCTGACCAGTTTTCTCCTTGTTCAAACTGTAAGTTTAAGTGGACGGCCTGGTCTTGGTAGATTTGCAGTTGTGCCATACTCCTTCCATTTATGGATGATGGTGTAAACAGTGCTCTGTGAGATGTTTACAGCCTTGGAAATCTTTTTATAACCTAATCCTGCTTTTTACTTCTTCACAGCTTTATCCCTGACCTGTGTGGTGTGTTCTTTGGTCTTCATGGTGCTGACTGCTCCCCAATACTCTCAAACTAACCTCTGAGGTTTTTACAGAACAGCTACATTTATACTGAGGGTAGATTACACACAGGTGGACTCTATTTATTTGTTAGGTCAACATTGGAACCTTCTAAAGCCTCTAAAAGTAATGTGTTGCACTCAGAAAAAAAGGGGGTTGGATAATTTTGCACGCCTACTTTTCAGCTTTTTATTTGTAAAAAAAAAAAAGATCATGTATGACTGTCCTTCCACTTCACAACTGACCTTTCGCCGAGCCCCGCCCCCCTTAGTTACTGTTGCTACGTCCGTCAACTATGAGAGCGGGTGCCATAGATTTCAATGACAAAAAGAAGTACTCCTGTTCACGTCAGTGACTTTTTTAAAGCAATTTTTCCGCGATATCCTCTAGATTGAGGCAAAAGGGATTCACTATGCAGCGGAGGGATTTATTCAAAACATTAAAATACGCAACGGAGGAGACATAACTCCTATAGAGGCTAATGCTACTGGTCTCAAGCTAAATCAGACAAACCCATGATTTTTAACGTTATCTCAAATGCAACAAGCACAGCCTTGTTCTGCTCTTTCACTGCCGGGTAAGTTCGCTTTCATATGTTAAGGTCTATTTTTCTCTATTACAAGAATATTGTTCATTTACGAGGTATGTTAGCGAGCTAAACCTACCCGTGTTGGCTAAAGCTAAGAGGCTCGCTAAACTTAGCAGCTTAGAGCGTAACTTCTGCAGTTATATCCTCGTCGTGGTACAACTTGGTCTAGTTTGTGTTTTTGCCTCTAGATCTAACAACACAGCAAGTCCATAGCTATAGTTAAACATTAGTTTTACCTTTGAGCAGACATTTGTTCGATATATTTAGCTGGTAGAGGAGCTGTCCCGAGCCGCCCGCACTGTTTAATCCATTGTAGGCACTGCTCCAGTTGTTTTCGGCTTTGGAAATGGAAAGTACACAACTCCTCCGGTCAATATTTCGGGGTATCTGCGGTCCGATTTACAAAAACCATAGGCGCATCGCTTCACCATCTTGCTATATCTGACGGACCATATTTACATAGCAACGGTTGCTACGCTGTTTGATTGGACAATAGCCGTTTTGGGGCGGGGCTCGGCGAAAGGTCAATTGTGTGCAACTTAGTGTTGGTCTTTCACACAAAGTTTCAGTGAAATATGTTTGATTTTTGTGGTCATAATAAGAGAAAATGTAAAAAAGTTCAAGGGGGTTGGATACTTTCGCAAGGCACTGTATATCGTATATAATTATAGTACGAGGGGAGACAAGTTGTTGGAATCCAAAACAAATTTAGGATTACGTTTTTGTGAGATTAAACCTGTGAAATATGAAGCACGAGAGGCTTCCACTGCTGAGTTCTATTCTACCAACAACTCAATATAGAGACGGTTGGTCTGAAGTCTCTAAGCCTGTCGACATTTACGCCTCCAACCACGTGTGGAGTCATTATATAGTCAAATGTCTGTCTGACAATGTGAGACAGACAAATATAGGACAAAGTGTGTCAGTTGTGTAAGACATCTCTTTTTGACAAAACACATACTGAACATACTGTACTTCACGTAACTTTTAATTTTCATATTTCTCTTCACAAACTGACACTGACTGATGTAAAAACTGTCACAGCAAAGGTCACACTTACAAAAGCCAAAAAAAAAAAAAAGTTATGAAATGATTTTTTATATTATTATTCATTATTTCTTTGTTTTCTCAATTTTTTAGGAGGAAACAAAATGGTTCAATGTAGAAGCGTTGCACAAAATTATTTTATTTGAAAAATGCTCCTCAAAAGTCTCATAAGAAAACGCCTGAGAAAATACGCTGCTTTTTTGTTTCTTCCTCTGAGCTTTTGGTTGGCAGAAATAGCTTTTTTTGTTGTCACGGCAACAGTGCAGACTTTAACCAACTTGTTTGGCAGTTGGAGATTTAGGAATATGGACCAGAAAACACTTTTAGGACAGAAAGGTAAGGAGTTAGCAGAGGTGGACCTGAGTCAGACTTAAGTTATTTTGATGACTTGAAGGTCAGTGACTCCTCACAAAACTGTGGGACTCTGACTTGGACTTGACTTGGTCTTGTGGGTCTTTACTTGGACTTGTGGGTCTTTACCTGGACTTGGGGGTCTTTACTTGGTCTTGTGGGTCTTTACTTGGACTTGTGGGGCTCTGACTTAGACTTGACTTGGTCTTGTGGGTCTTTACTTGAACTTGTGGGTCTTTACTTGGACTTGTGGGTCTTTACCTGGACTTGGGGGTCTTTACTTGGTCTTGTGGGTCTTTACTTGGACTTGTGGGTCTTTACTTGGTCTTGTGGGTCTTTGCTTGGTCTTGTGGGTCTTTACTTGGACTTGTGGGTCTTTACTTGGACTTGTGAGGCTGTGACTTGGTCTTGACTTGGTCATGTGGGTCTTTACTTGGACTTGTGGGTCTTTACTTGGTCTTGTGGGTCTTTACTTGGACTTGTGGGTCTTTACTTGGACTTGTGGGGCTCTGACTTCGACTTGACTTGGCCTTGTGGGTCTTTACTTGGACTTGTGGGTCTTTACTTGGTCTTGTGGGTCTTTACTTGGTCTTGTGGGTCTTTACTTGGACTTGTGAGGCTCTGACTTGGTCTTGACTTGGTCTTGTGGGTCTTTACTTGGACTTGTGGGTCTTTACTTGGTCTTGTGGGTCTTTACTTGGACTTGTGGGTCTTTACTTGGACTTGTGGGGCTCTGACTTGGACTTGACTTGGACTTGTGGGTCTTTACTTGGACTTGTTGGTCTTTACTTGGACTTGTGGGTCTTTACTTGGTCTTGTGGGTCTTTGCTTGGTCTTGTGGGTCTTTACTTGGACTTGTGGGTCTTTACTTGGACTTGTGAGGCTGTGACTTGGTCTTGACTTGGTCATGTGGGTCTTTACTTGGACTTGTGGGTCTTTACTTGGTCTTGTGGGTCTTTACTTGGACTTGTGGGTCTTTACTTGGACTTGTGGGTCTTTACTTGGTCTTGTGGGTCTTTACTTGGTCTTGTGGGTCTTTACTTGGACTTGTGAGGCTCTGACTTGGTCTTGACTTGGTCTTGTGGGTCTTTACTTGGACTTGTGGGTCTTTACTTGGTCTTGTGGGTCTTTACTTGGACTTGTGGGTCTTTACTTGGACTTGTGGGGCTCTGACTTGGACTTGACTTGGACTTGTGGGTCTTTACTTGGACTTGTTGGTCTTTACTTGGACTTGTGGGTCTTTACTTGGACTTGTGGGTCTTTACTTGGTCTTGTGGGTCTTTACTTGGACTTGTGGGTCTTTACTTGGACTTGTGGGTCTTTACTTGGACTTGTGGGTCTTTACTTGGACTTGTGGGTCTTTACTTGGACTTGTGGGTCTTTACTTGGACTTGTGGGTCTTTACTTGGTCTTGTGGGTCTTTACTTGGTCTTGTGGGTCTTTACTTGGACTTGTGGGTCTTTACTTGGACTTGTGAGTCTTTACTTGGACTTGTGGGTCTTTACTTGGACTTGTGGGTCTTTACTTGGACTTGTGGGTCTTTACTTGGACTTGTGGGGCTCTGACTTGGACTTGACTTGGTCTTGTGGGTCTTTACTTGGACTTGTGGGTCTTTACTTGGTCTTGTGGGTCTTTACTTGGTCTTGTGGGTCTTTACTTGGACTTGTGGGGCTCTGACTTGGTCTTGTGGGTCTTTACTTGGACTTGTGGGTCTTTACTTGGTCTTGTGGGTCTTTACTTGGTCTTGTGGGTCTTTACTTGGACTTGCGGGGCTCTGACTTGTCTGTTCTACTCTGTTTGCATGCAAAAGACAAAAAAAAATAAAATAAAGTGTGTGGGGAAAAACCTGTGTTTGTCCTGTTCTTATAGATTCTTCAGTTGTGTTGTGCTGGGTTTTAGATGACTTTACAAATAAGTGTAAATACTGTATATCCGACCACACAGGACAGTTAATAGGTTGTGTTCATGTCGTAGAACGAGATAATGTCATAAGTCCAGATAATACCATTGCACACCCGGTGATTTTTATTTGTGATTAAACACTTTTACTTTTTGTAACACAACAAAACAGCTTTTTAACAATTTAAATTACAGTGAAATGTCATTGGCCTGTGGAATGTTCTTTTAACGCGTCTTTGATTGTGATAAAACAGCAAAAACTCAAGAAAAACAGATCTAAACCTCTGAAGTGGTTGTTTTTAAGTTCTGCACAATTCAGTTAAAAATTATGTCACGTTTCCATCATGATTTAGTTCAAGGCTTCATCGTCCAGTTAATTCATAGTAATAGTAGTTCATATTAATTATCACTTTGTCCTTATGTGTTTATCCTGGACATTATTTTACTCACAGACCGAAAAGATATAGACGTTCATGAATAAACTTTAGCAGAAATACAGGAACAACCTATAAACCAGTTTTCCAGCCGCGGTTCTGACTAACGCCTGGCCGGCTACGTCAGGGTGGGAGGAACAAAATCGTACAAGGTACTTCTAAGTTAAATGTATGGTTATCTTACTGCATGGTTAGTTGACTGTGTTTGTTAGTGTTAATTCTGCATGATTGATAATTAGGCCCAAGCCCCAATCTGCAACGATGATGCCTGGGCGAATCATTGTCAACACTCTTGCTGATCATGATGGCTGGGTTCTCCTTGTTTCTGCTAAGATGCATGGAAATCAAAGGGAGTCAGTGGGGCGGGTCTGACTCCGAATATTATACGAAAATGTATAATATGTTGTTTTCATGGCAACGGCTATATTGTTTTTGCTTGAATTTTTATTAGGCCCGAGCGCCAAGCAGTGGAGTAGGACTTCGTGTTTGCTCAGCAGTGCACAAAGCACACTCAAATCACAGCGCTGTCCCCTTACCAAGCACATGTAAACCAGTGATGCCGCGACAGTGGCGTATTTGTATCTGTTAAAGACTAAACCAAGGTGCACACTAAACAAGAGCGCGAAGCGCTCATTCCTCACAGTGAATGAGGAATGAGCATTCATTGTTAGTGAGGAAGCGCTCATTACTCACTAACAATCACACTCATAGTCCCCAGTAGTTCCCTGTGACATGGCCTTGTATGGCACAGTGCCGCGAAAGCGGCATAATTGTAGTTGTTCACTCAAATTTTTCACCATAGACTCTAGGTGCGCACTTCACATCGTGCATGAATGGGCCATGGACTAAAAGGAGGACATGTCTGGGAAAATGAGGACGTCTGGTCATTTCTAGGTCAATATCATTTCGAATACTGAAAATCTAAATTCAGAATTGTGGTGTGTATTTGAAATGGAAACCTCTTTGACTTTCCCAGGACAACACTTTGATAAGGACACGATGACACGCTGTCGGCCACGCCTCGTCTGAACCGCTCAGAGTCTGAACCGCTCAGAGTCTGAACCGCTCAGAGTCTGTGCTTCATTTACTTTAGTGGAGTTTGGACCTGCTCAGAGAGAGTTTGATGTAAAGGTAGGAACAATTTCTAACAATATAGTAAAGTATTAGACCAGACCTGAGCAAAGCCGTTTTAATCAAGCGCGCTTTAGAATAATTATTACTCTTTATAATGACTTAGCTGGAGCATGTGTTTGCACTTTTGTTCAAAGTAAATACTGCATCATAACATACATTTCATAATACATTTGCGCCGGTCGCTGTGGTCTGGTTCTAGTCTGGATTCAAACACGGCCCAGTTCAATTTTCGATCAGGATAAACGTCTCCTGTGACTAAATGTAAAGCCTCAATCGTTCAGTGATACAAGTTTTTAGTTTAGCTGAAGATGTCACAGGCTTAAGTCCAAGTGTCTCAGGTTATACTATCTGACTGGAGAAGAAATGGATTTTGAATTTTATATTTAAAAATTGTATTCATTTTTGTTTGCATTTTATGTGCTTAACTCAATCTAGACTTGTCCTTTGCAGTTATTCATTTTTATAGTGCTGTTTTATTGAATTGTAATAAATGAACCCAGAGCAAAGGTTTGGTTTATTATTTTATGACTGATATTAAGCATCTGTAATTCACTGACTTGTAAATATGTTAGCGTAAAATAAATGATTAAAATAAACTGCAGGTGAAGTTCAAAGATCGTATATTTATGGTCGGCATTTACAACGTCAAGTAAACCACAAACATCCAGACTCTATTTTTTTATCATCTGTGTGTTTTTGTTTTTCAGAGATGTCGTGACTTATTACAGGCATGAATGCTTTGCTTTTGTTTCGACAGTTCTACGCTGTGATGTTTTGAAAGCCAAAATGGCCGCTGGAGGATCTGGTGAGTTTTTATCACTCAAGTGTCATTATAGTTTGAGTTTAGAGTTTCCAGATCATCTGACTTATTCTATTCACCTTAACTTGTTTTATCCTTTGTGTCTCGTTAGAAAAAAGTTCTAATCTTTCTGTTAGAGCCTTTGACTCCACTTTTTTGACGGCTGTAAAATTATAGTAAAATATATATATGTTTTTTTCATTCATTCATTCATTTTCTACCGCTTAATCCCGTTAGGGGTCGCGGGTGACTGGAGCCTATCCCAGTAACTTTGGGCCTTAGGCGGGGAACACTCTGGACAGAGGCCAACTTGTCGCAGGGTTAGACAGACAAACATTCACTCTCTCATTCACTCACTAAGGGAAATTTACAGTGATGCCCAATTAACCTAAACATACATGTTTTTGGAGGTGGGAGGAAACCGGAGAAAACCCACGGTGACACGGGGAGAACATGCAAACTCCACCCAGAGAGATCGTGAGATGTTGTTATTGTCCGACCCGGGAGTCGAACCCACGACCTCCTTGTTGGGAAGCCAGAGCTCTAACCACTTGGCTACCGTACACCCCTATATATATATTTTCTCAAACTTTTTTTTTTTTTTTTTTGCTTAAGTCTATTAATACACCACGGTTCTGACTAAAAATACCAAATTTACCAAAGGTTTTTCTGTGGTTCCATAGGTTTTGATGGGGAAACTGTGTCTTACTCTTCACAGGCCTGTTTCAATGGAAATACACACAATTCATCTAGAAGTCTAAACATGACACGTTACAGCTCTGGACAATCACACTTTTCTAGAGGATTTTCAGTGTTTCTAATGGAAGTCAATGGGACAAAATGCCTCCAACTGAACAAGAGCCAAAACTACAAACTGCTTCTGCACAAAAACTACAAAATCATCCAAGACAAAGTTGATTTTGAACATGTCCAAGGCTGGAATAAAAGCTCCAAACAAATCCAGTTTAGATTCACATCTGTTCACCAGATATGCAAAGTAAGATACACCTCCTCAGTTTTTAGTTGCAGCTGTCATTCAAATATACAATTATTTCAATGCCTTTAATGTTTCCAACCCTACTTTTCCTGCCATAAAATCACAACAACCCTCTACTATTTATGCATGTAAACACACTGATTGTGAGTCACTTGATTATTCTGCCTAAACCTTTTGAAAAACGAATTAGGTTTTGTAGGTTTGTCAAAAGTCTTGCCTTTAAAAGAAACAACACAACAGTAGAATGCCTTCGTTAGAGCGATCCCACCAGTCTGTTTGTGAAAGGTGGAGACAGGGTGTGCACGTAAAATATGGGCGAAATCTGGGTTTAAATGTGTGTCTTTCATCACAGCCCCACAGACAGAGCACAATTGATTCATAGAGAGAAGCTTATCACAGTAACAAGGGGAAAAGTTAAGTTAGATTCACAGCCATCTGGATAGTTACTATATGGTTACCTCAGAAGTGTGAATTGGCTTAAAGTGCAAGTTTTTCTAATTTTCATTTAACTTGGTAGATTATCACCTGTAACAAATGATAGTTTTACGCTAATCGAGAACAAGTTTGTGGAGAAAAATGTGAAAATATGTTGAAAATACCAGGAAGTAGAGCAGAGTTCTAAACTGATGACATCACACTGGGGAGACAAAGACATTTTCAATTTTCTCACAAGAAACAGATTTTTATGGCTTTGTAAACGCACATTTAACAAAAAAGTGTGTTCTAGCGTACTTTCATGGCTCAAGTTAAAAAAGCCTGTTACATTAGAAGAGTTTTAGCCTAATTTATTACACGGTTGCCAGGCAACTACCTAGCGTGATGTCATCATTGATAAACAGGAAGTAAACTTTTAATGCTAGAAAATGGCCAAACTGGAATGAAATTTAAAAAAATGTTTAGTAAAACCTTAAATATAATGATCTTAACTACGTCTTTGTGAAATGAGTAGTTCAACCTGTCATAGGCACTTTAACTCATTTCATTTTCTCTAGAGGATTAGCCAAAGTCTCATTAAAATTAATCAGTGCTTTTTTTTTTTTTACTATTCTCATTGTGTGTGAAGATCTGAACGTGCAGCAGTGATTGTCTGTAACTCTCAATATGAAATGTATAAATTGAAATGAGACAATTTTAACCCTAACCCACCTCATCAGGTGATAGTGAAGATCTGGAGACTTTTCGTCTAGTCACTGATTCAAATGTTTTTATAACTTGCAATGATATAATGAACTTTACTCTAAAACTTGTGTTCTGTGTATTTCTTTTGCAGATTTCTTTCCAATAACACGAAAGAGCAGCTATGAGCTTCTTCCACCAACAAGTAAGTTTTCCTAATGTCAAGGATATTCATCTTCTCCTCTTCAGTAGAATAATTATGCAGTTTCTTTTATCAGACAATATTTGGGATAATGTAGGCTAATTACCTTTACATGTTTTGATTATGTCTTCTATCTTCGTCTGATATGGAAGAAACTAAACTTTTTTAAGTTTGTAATGGCAAAGTACATCTAACTATGAAAAAGTCTCAGTAGTTTTACGAAAATACATACATTTTAAAAACCCTCTGATTTCAGTGTCTGAGCTGAGGCTGGTTCTTCTGGGAAACAACTGGAGACTGACCGCTTCAGTGGGAAACTTACTTTTGGGAAAAACAAAGTTCACTGGACATAATAAATGTGTTATAGGCAGAGGAACATTTCAAGACAAACCTGTGACTGTGATCTACTCTCCAGACCAAATACTCACTGCTTCTCTACAAAAACTCATCAAGTTTATAGAAGAGATTAAATGTCTGAGTGCTCCTGGTCCTCATGTGTTCCTGTTGGCTCTACAGCTTGAAGACTTCACTGAGCAACACAAAACCAGACTAGAGTCAGTCCTGGAGAGCTTCAGTGAACAGGCCTTTGAGCAAACACTGGTGCTGCTGGACAAAGCACAATGGGACAAGGAGAAATACATGAATGAGGCACATAAAAGAGACATAATCATTAGGTATAGATGCATGTGGATGGATCACACTGATCTACATCGAAAACAACTGTTTAGAAGAATCGGTGACATGTTAAAAGTGAAGAGTGAAGAACATGAGCCCTGTGAGAGAAAAGACACAGGTCAGACTTTGGCCTTTAGAACAAAAGAGAAACCTTGCCTGAACCTGGTTCTGTTTGGGAGAACCGGAGCAGGGAGGGGTTCAGTAGTTGAATCCATTTTAGGTCGAGCAGATCTCTCTGCAGCGAGCAGCCCAGGGCAGTGTGTTAAACATCAGGCAGAGGTGTGTGGGCGCTGGGTGTCTGTGGTGGAGGTGCCGGCTCTGTCTGGAAAACCTCTGGAGACAGTGATGCAGCAGTGCTTCCGCAGCATCTCCCTATGTGGTCCTGAGGGCGTCCATGCCTTCATCCTGGTTCTACCGCTGGGTCCTCTCACCGACGAAGACAAGACTGAGCTAAAGACCATCCAGGACACACTTGGCTCCAAAGTTCGTCCCTTCACTATGATCCTGATCACTGTGGACTCAGACCCCACTGCTAGAGCTGTGCTTCAGTCTGTGAAAGGAGACACAGACATCCAGAAGCTGAGGAGGAGCTGTGGAGGAGCTCTCATATTCAACCTCAGGGACCAGCAGCAGGTCTCTGAGCTGCTGCAGTCTGTAGAGATTTTAAGGGACAAGAATCAACCTCACAGCTTCAACATGGAGACATTTCAACAAGTCCAGACTGAGAGGATGTGTGTTTTTCAAAGAGAAAATATAAACTTGAAAAAACACCCTGTTCAAAGTCGTAAGTATTACTGTTAATAATCTTGCACAGTTCTTCTTGTCTCACAGTTAATTGTTTGCATTTTTTTTACAGCGCATCCTGACTGTTTGAGGATCGCTCTGATCGGAAAAACTGGCAGTGGAAAGAGTTCCTCTGGGAACACCATCCTGGGACGAAAGGAATTTAAAGCCATCCCAAGTCAAACATCTGTCACGTATACATGTCAGAAAGAAAAAGGTACAATAGACGGTCGCAACATTTTTGTGGTGGACACTCCAGGTCTGTTTGACACATTCATGTCTAATGATGAAGTCTATGATGAAATGATGAAATGCATCAGTTTTTTGGCTCCTGGACCACACGTGTTTCTGTTGGTGTTACAAATCGGCCGACTTACGAAAGAAGAGAAATGCACACTTGAGCTAATTCAAGAAGGATTTGGAAAAGACGCACAAAGGTTTACAATAATTCTTTTTACTCACGGAGATCAACTGGTCAATTATGGAATGTCAGTTGAAAAATACATTGAAAATAGTGACAATTCCTTCAAGAAGCTGCTCTGGGACTGTGGGAACAGGTACCATGTGTTTGATAACAGAAAAAAGACAGATAACGCTCAGGTCAAAGAGCTGCTGAAGAAGATCGATGTGATGGTGAAGGAAAACGGGGGAGGCTGCTACACCAACGACATGCTGCAAGAGGCTGAGGCGGACATAAAAAAAGAGATGGACAGGATTATGAAGGAGAAGGAAGAAGAGATGAGGAGAATATATCAACTGGAATTTGTGGAAAATATACAAACAACTGAAAAAAAGAAGGATGAATTTGACAAAAAACATAAGATGGAACGAGAAGAAAAGATTGAAGAAGAGAAAGAACGACTAAGGAAGCGTCAAGAGTGGGAATTAAAAGGCTCAAAAGAAATAATTGACAAAAAACAACCGAGGATTACTTTTATTAATATTATTATTTTTATTATTATTATTTTTATTATTATTGTTTTTATTATTATTATTAGTGGTAGTACTTGAATTTTTACTTTTGATTTTGTGTATTAGTATGTGCGTTATTTTCTTGTTATTTGCTATGCATAATGGCTGTATACTGTGCATGTAAATATCTGTGTATATTTGGCACGAGGTGAATAAAAAAAAAAAAAACAGTATAAAGAAGAGGCCAGAAGGCAGGCTGAAGAGCACAATGCAAGAAGGTTAGTGCTAGATAGTCAGGTCCGAAGGGACAGGAGTGAGCTGGTTGCCATGGTAATGAGTTTATTTTTGTTGCTAAACAAGCTTAAAATGTTATATTTTTTATCTTAACCTTTACCCAAACCTTTTTCCTAATCTTAACCATCACCCTAACCCTTTTCCTAAACTTACCCGTTCTCCTAAACTTAACCATCATCCCTCTGGACCTGACGATCTAGCATTAACCATGCAAGAATGGGTCGTCAGAAGCGCCACAAACCCAAGTGCACTCTCATCTGAATCTTGTAAACTAATGGCACTTTATAAATGAACCTTGTGCCTTGTTCAAAAAGAATCACCAAAAGAACTCAGGGTTTACAGCAAATGTAAAATTCTCAAATAAAATAAGAATAATTGCAGAAGCTTGTCACAAAACATCAAGAGGAAATAACCAAAGCTACGTGAGGAGGAAAAACAAAGGAGCAAGAAACAGAAAAGACAAGGACAAAAATGTGATTTCATAAAACAACTTGCTAACTTTATGACAACCCATATTAACTAAGTGATGCACATGTGGTTCTAGTAAAGTGTAATGTCTACCAAAGGAAGCGCCTCAGTTAGTTCCAGTTTGTCACAATGGTGTAAATTGTCCAATAGTATGAACAAACCTGTGATCTACTCTACAGACCAAATACACACTGTTTTCACTGACAACGGATGAAAAATAGTCTAATTCTGTTGCAATTTAAAGTAATGCTTATTAATGTGCACTGTCCCTGTCAAATAAATAAATAAGAAGTCGATCAGTTTGTACAAGAGATTACAAGACCACACTAAGAAGAACCTGGTGTTTATGATTACAGGTTTGAGTAATGAGGAACAGTGTAATAACTTGGGTTTTAACATTGGCGCTTACACCTAGCTGAGGTTCATAGATCTAATGCACATTTGTCATTTTTTTTTCTATTTAGAATCAAAACTTAATAATTTTCTAATGCATTGCCTATGCATCACTGCTGTATGTTGAACTTTTAAAAACAATCAACTGTCTAACACAAGAAAGGTTCTCCTCACAACAATGAGTTTTGAAATATGCACGATGCATTTGATTTTTTTTTGTCCACAGACATGATTATTTTGATTCTTTTACAAAACATTTTAGATTATATTTAAATAGGGATGGTGGGAGTATGTATGTACAGTATGTATGCTTATTGTATTACTTTTTCTTTTCTTGATTATTTTATTTTTGCTGTGAATTATGCTACACAAATAAAGTTTATTTATCACTTGGGGTGATAGTCTTGATATCCCAGGTTGTGGTTGTACCTTGTACAGTTGTGATCGGTTGTGTTTTGTAGTTCCTGCTGTGGTTTACCTGGTGTGGTTGTACTTGGTGCAGTTGTGGTTGTGTCTGGTGCGGTTGTGGTTGTACCTGGTGTGGTTGTACCTGGTGTGGTTGTACCTGGTGCGGTTGTATCTGGTGTGGTTGTGTCTGGTGTGGTTGTACCTGGTGCAATTGTGGTTTGTACCTGGTGCGGTTGTGTTTTATGTAGTTGTGTTTGGTGTGGTTGTGTTTGTACCTGGTATGGTTGTACCTTGTGCGGTTGTGTTTGATGTGGTTGTACCTGGGTGGTTGTAGTTGTACCTGGTACGGTTGTGGTTGTATCTAGCGTGGTTGTGTCTGGTGCGGCTGTGTTCGGTTAGGTTGTGGTTGTACCTGGTGTGGTTGTGTCTGGTGTGATTGTACTTGGTGTGGTTGTGGTTGTACCTGGTGTGGTTGTACCTGGTGTGGTTGTGGTTGTACCTGGTGCGGTTGTGTCGTCCGTTGACGCGGGCGATGGTCTTGTTGTGCGTTCCTTCGGAGCTCTCGTTCTTTCGGCTCAAACTGAACTCCAGTTTCGTTTTGTTCGACGCTGCTTATTGGCTCCAGGTCGGAGAAGAACCCGCCCTCTGACAGCAGCTGATTGGTCGACATGTTCACCAGCAAACGTCCGTCCAATAGCACTCTCCAGAGCACGTTTGGGCTGGAATTAGGCCCCGCCTCCAACGGTCCTGCAGCCAATGGGGGCTCAGCTGTGCTGCCGGCGTGACTGCGGTTTCCTTCAGACAAAAGCTAAAGATGTTTGAGCAAAAGTGGGAGGAGCCTGTTTAGTGGGAGGAGCCTGTTTAGTGGGAGGAGCCTGTTTAGTGGGAGGAGCCTGTTGGACATGTTTAATAGGAGGCGGAGCGTATACGAAAATATCCCCAACTTCAGTAAACATTATTTAACATTATTAGCCCAAAGCCACTGAGATAAGCTCCAGTCACTCGCGACTCCTAAAAAAAAAAAAAACATGAAGGAATGAATAAACTATTTTAAGTGTGATAGGTAGAGATGGGACGATTCACTTAAGTCACGATTCAATTCAGTTTTCAATTTTGCAGCCACAATTTTCAATTGTCTGCAATTTTGTTTATTTATTTTTTTACCTTAAAACACAAAATAAACTACAATAAATAATATTTAAAACAAAGCCACTGTTGTTAGTGCTCAGAACTTGTATTTTTTTATGAATATTTGAACATATATTTAGAGGTTCACATCAGTTGTTATTCAAACATAAGAAGCACATTCAGTCAGGTCTTGCACAACTTTGTCTCTTCAAACAGTGAGGCTATTATTGTACTATTATTTGCATTATACACTATATAGTGTGTGTGTGTGTCGTGGCTGCAAGAGCAAAACTGATCAATTTTGTCGTTTCGATTCGATCGCTGCAAACTTCAAACAATTTTCAAAGTTTTCAAACTCTTTTCCATCCCTAGTGAGGTTTTTGCAATTTTAAACATTTGTCAAATCAACACATGTTGAAAATATAAATGACAGATTTACATGAATCAAGAACAAATTTGTGAAGTAATGGTCACTAGGCAACTACCTAGTGTGATGTCATCATTTATGAACAGGAAGTACTTTTTCAATACCAGAAAAATGACTGGAATGCAAATTGTAAAATGTTTAGTAGATGAGTGTATGAGTGAAAACTTCTAATGTTTTAACATTTTAAAATATACGATTGGGCAAATCAGATTGTCCGGAAGATCTAACCTGGCCCCTGGGCCTTAGATTGAACAGGCCTGAAGAACTGGGGAGGAAATAGGAATATATGACATATGAAGGAATGAATGAATGAATGAATGACGTAACCAGGTGCCTAGTCCACATGAGATTATATGACACTGAAAATCTAAGTGGGAAAAATGAAGAAGAGAAAGGGGGGGGGGCTGGACTTTGCCTTTGAGACCGGTTTCACTTGATAAACTATTGAAAGACAAAGAACAACTGCGCTTACTGAATATCAGTGCAGATAGCAGTAGTATTATAAAGGAGAAGCACAAAAACAGCTAGCTTGTAAATAACAAAAGTAAATACAAAAAACAAACAAAAAAAAAATTACATTTGTAAAAATACAAATTTTCTTTTTTTCCCAGCCCTAGTTTCACCAAACGTCAGGTGTACCCACAGCTCTGAACCAAAATATAGGAATTGGCGAAATAGCAAAAAGAATACGATTTTCTTGGAGCCAGATCACGATTTCGATTTGATCACAATTCTTGTTGTCTTTGAGGTAACAGAGTGGCAAATATTAACTTGTACTGTCAATCTTATTTTGAAGATAATTTTAGTATTGAGTATATCGTTTATAGCAAGGGTCCCAGTATACTGGTCCGAGTCCAAAACTGAGCCGCGGGCCATCTGCTGCCTGGGCCCCAGAGAATGTATTAAAATGTATTTTATTTTGATTTTATAATCTATCACTACTTCCTTGTGATTTACGGGGAAAATATAGAGCCACTTACCAAATAAACAGCCAATTTAAGCAATAAGTGAGCTAAAAATATATAAAATAAATTGGTCAGATGCATTAGAAAGCATCAAGGAGCCTAGAAAAGAAACTGATAAAGTAGAAAAACTCTTCACGGAAAAACTGGATCATCTCAAAACTGAGCTGGAGCAGTTGCATGGAGCTGGAAAGCCTTGTCTGGAATCTTGGAGAGACTTCGCCCTCTTGTGGAGAGATTTCTGAGACTGAAGGACAAAACGTCTGCGCTGGACCAGGCTCACATGGATCTTCTTTAATGAGGATTTTCCACTGTAATTTTGACTGCAAAATCTACTCCAGTCACAGTTTAACCCGTTTATTTCCCTTGTCTTTTTCTTTGCAGTCAACAGCTGAAGCTCTAATTCAATTCCTAATGTGGGAAACACTAAACTGTCCTGAGGGCTTTACTACACATTTTTTATTGATTCTGGTGTCTGGGATTTCAAAGTATCATATTTGCATCATATTTGTCCTTTAAAGGTGCACTTTGTAACTTTTTGGCACAAAATACACTTGAATAAAACCATCCTTTTGCCATTTAGATTTATTTGTTGCAATAAAAAAATAATAATAAAACTCTAGGTCTTTACAGGTTTGCATGATCATAAAATAGACTGTTATTTGACACGGAGGGTCTGTGTTTGTTTCTATAGAAAAGAGGTTGCTGTAGCTACGTTTTCTCACATTATGGCATAAAATGTATTTAGACTTATTCAAAATGTCCCAAAGTCTGGCTTCTGGGCTTTTACATCATAAGTGATTTATGTGTGACTTTTTATCACACAGAGTTATTTGTCCGGAGACAAATGTGAGGCCGAAGCTCCGAGTCTCAGGCCCAACACAAGGCTCTTTGTCTTTTGTCTGAATTCTGCACATCCGCCCCTAGTCTCGGCCCTGGTCCAGACTCGGCTCTGATCCAAACTTACTTTTTGCTATAATTTTTTTTTATTTCATCTTATCACAATCTTGAACATAAACATTTTAATCTGACTTTTTTTTCAAATGCACCAATCACAAGCTGAAATACAGTGACTGTGACGACCTACCCCGTTCTCCCCTACTGTTTTACCGGATTCTGCTCAGTCTCCGGTCCCGTGCGCGTGCGTAATCCCCGGTGCACGCGCTCTGCTGTCGCTCGCGCTTCTGCTGCTGCTGATGAAGATGATGAGGATGATGATGAGGCTCCAGCAGCTGCGGAGGAGGAAGAACCATGTGACCCCGGGGACAGGAAGCGGAGAGATGAGAGAGGCGCCCACAACCGGGACTAAACCAGGACTAAACCGGGACTAAACCAGGACTCGGGAGCGTCTGGAAGCAGGACTAAAGTGCCCGGACTGTTTGGAGGAGGTACGTGGCTGTTTTTTGTCGAAAACAGGGACAAAGACACTTCACGCTGATGTTTAATTTACAAAATAACAACGGGACAGTTTCGCGCAGGCGCAGAAAACAGTGCGCAACCCACGTTAAAGTTAGCGGTGATTCATTTTCCATCACATTTACTTCTGAAAAAGTACTTTGGAAAGCTTTCGTCTGCTCTGTAAGGAACACAAGACAGTTTCATCACAAATCTGTCGAGGAAACTATCAAATAATGTGTGTTTAATCTATATTAGTTTATATTTGTTTGCTGCAGTGAAATTAAAGTTGGTATAAATATCTGGAAAAAAAATAATTATACACATTTTTACTTTCCATATATGGTAATTTAGAAGCAACATTAGATATATTAGACAAAAATGGATATCTTGTTTTGTTTTTTTTTTTTTTTAACATATCTCGATTACAATATTTAGGGGATTATATGTTATTGCAACAGAAAATTTTCCAAACATGTTTTAAAACATATTAGTTGAAGTAAAATTTTCAAATATGATCAATTCGTCGATTAAAAGGACACGCAGCCTTTACAAAATTTGTAGTGTTTAATAATTTGACCAAATGTTCATAGTAAGTAATTATTCGCACAGTAAAAATGCAGGTAAACAAGATTTTTACATGTTTAAAAAAGATTTGAAAAGTGTTTTCAAATCCTTCAGTAAAATAAAACATTTTGGTCGACAAAGACACCACTGAGTTATTAATCGACTAAATGATTGAAGACAAAATTTGAAATAAAAAATTTATGAAAATATTCTCTTTCTACAGTTTAATTTGAAAGTTTACAATAGATTTATTTAAATTTGCATTTTTAAGCGGTTCTTTTTGAAACCTTTTTTTTTTTTTACTGAGCGAGATACTTGATATCCAGTTTTTGCATGTCTTCGAAACAACATTGACGATAATATCTAAAATTTGGTATGAGCTGTTAGCTCATACCAGCTCATTTATCGAACATGCTGCTCACATCGAGACTAGAAATGGCTCTGATCTCAGCAGCGAGACACAGGCTGTGTCTGGCACACAGGACGTTAGAATAATGTTCACAGTTGAACAAACAAAGAAAGGAGTTTAAGTTTGCTGTCAAGCGATTAAAAAATTGAAGAGATTAATTAATTATGATCTGTAATTAATTAATCTAATTATTCTATTTTTAATCTCACTTAAAAAATGCTGAGAAAAACACTCAACTTAAGTGTTTTGTTTTTATACAATTTAATTAATGACATTATTGTTGCAGATGGAAATATTAATATAATGCAAAAAATGAAGACTTTAGGAAGTCTTTTGTTGCCAAGTTGTCAAGTCAAACAACCCTTATGTCACTTTGCAACTGCACATGGAAACAATGAAGTTAAAGATTTCAAAATAGACTGATGCAATTAAAAAAATTAACTCAATATGTCCTTAATTAATTAATCTCAATGAATGCACTAATTTGACACCCCTAAGTTTAATTGAATGTTCTGTTTGCAGGTCAGAATGTCGTCGTGCTGGTGCGTTCGCTGCCTGTGTCAGTACGAAACCACTAAACTGGTCCGGATCCAGAGCCTGCGTCTGGGGTCTCTGAAGTGGGCTCTGAACGGGACCATCCTGCTCTTCATATGGTCAGTCTCACTCTCATTTTAAGTAAGGATCAAGGCCGTGGGAAGTAGGGGTGCGCAGGGTGATGATGCACCCCTCTGCTCCAGACCATGTGCAGTTATTTCTGAACTTTTTTTGTTTGAATTGTCACTTTATGTAGACAGCAGTGATGTAAAATGCAGTTTTAAGCCGCTCCTTACGGTGCGTTCAGACCGGACAGCGTCTTTGCGTCCATTTTCAATGTTAAGTCAATGTAAACCCGCGTCCTGAGTGTTCAAGCGAATTTGCGGTGCATATTGGCGTCTGGGGCATCAGTTGATGCGCCTTCATGTCTCTGAAGACGCGGCGTGAAGTGGAAGCTTAAACCTGTGCATTAAACTTTGCATGCTTCTGTGCTGAATGCAGGAGTTGGGAAAATCTATCTTTCACGTGTTGGAAGTCGGCGTCAGCCAATCAGAGACTCCACTCCTGTGACACGTGACCTGCTGCTGTTCTCTCACATCAAAGGGAAAGGACAACTGTTTACTGAAGTCTTTTAATAACTTTTTTAACGAAAGGTTACTTGTTGGGGCTTTTTCTCAAACGCTTGGTTGTTCATTGCATTGAAAATCTGGAGACACGGCAAAACAAACAACATGGACATGATTTGGACTGACAGTGCCTCACATGGATCTAGTAAAAATGCTTGTTGCCGTGTTTAAACCTGCTGTATGACGTGACACTGGAGGAGGACAGAGACAGCAAAAGAACTGTCTGAGGTTAAGGTTAAGGTATACTTTATTGTCCCCGTAGGGAAATTTGTCCTCTGCATTTGACCCATCCTTCAATGCCTTCAAAGCATCTCCTCAGGAGCAGTGATCGCCACAGTCCAACGCTCGAGGACCCATCTCCAGATGTTCTTGCTAGGCTTGGTCAGGACTACCGTAGCTGGAGGATATTACCCTAACATGCATGTTATTGGTTGGTGGGGAAAACCGGAGTGCCCGGAGGAAACACACCCAGACACGGGGAGAAACATGCAAACTCCACACAGAAAGGCCCGGCCCGTGCAGGAGTCGAACCTGCGACTTTCTTGCTGTGAGGCCAGAGCTCCGCCACCGTGCCGCGGAGAAAGTTGTGTGATTGGGTAAGCTACGTTTTAAATGCAACAACCCTATCTCTCCCTCTTCCTTCTCTCTCTCACCGTGATCTGTCTACGTGCAAAACAAAGCCTGCAAACAAGCGGGAACTCAAAGAAGCGCGTCGGGGCATAAAGAGTGTCCTTGTCCTCCGACAACTCAACGCGCATTGGGGCATTTTGGGCGTCTGTTGGGGCATCAGCTTAGAAAATGTTCTGCATCAAAACGCGCAAATTTAGACGCTTAAACGCTGTCTGGTCTGAACGCAGCACGCTTCTCTCTCTCTGTCTCTCTCTCTCTGTCTCTCATAACTTAAAAGTCTAAGTTGAAAATCTTTGACTCACATTGTTAAGTTCTATCAACATAAAGATTTAAGTTAGTTTAATTCTTTGGCCTCACGACTCTTTACAGTGTATGTAGATAAACTGATCTTGTGGTAATGACTTTCTCTGTTCTTCTTCTGTGGAATCCTCCGGAGCTCGAGCTTTGTGTCAGTCTCAGTTTGATGTAATAATCTTCTTTCTCTCTCAGCGTTCTTCTTCTGTGGAACCGCCGGTACCAGCAGTTCGAGCTGGTGGTGAGCTCCGTGACGACCAAAGTGAAGGGCGTGTCTCAGGTGTCTGTGCCCGGACTGGGAGCTGTGGCCTGGGACACGGTGGACTACAGCGCCCCCTCTCAGGTCTGGGCTTGTGCTGTGTTCTGTGTAAACCAGACTAAACTCCTCACTCGTGTGTTTGTGTTCTGTTCCAGGAGAAAAACTCGTTCTTCGTGATGACAAATGTGATCGTGACGAGGAACCAGAGGCAGGGCACATGTGCAGAGGTGAGTCTGGATTTTAAAGGATTTTAGTGCCACAAATATATGGAGGACTAAAATGACTTAAATATTAATATATGAAATAAATATAGAAAAAAAAGAGAAATAAATAGTTAAATAAAAAAAATATAAATAGAATGCTATAGTGGGTCAAAAATCTGTAAAAACACAAATAAAAAAAACAGGTGCTCTTCAGGATCAATAATAAAGGAGAGAAAAATCCGAGGCGTTCTAATTAAATTAAAAGTCCTTAATTATAGTGGACTTGCCTAGGCGTTGAGTCCGCATGGGGCCTTCTTCATCCAGGTGAAAAGGTAAAACCACTGGAGCCAGGTGTTTAAATAGGCCAGCATCCTGTCACATGGGTCAATCACATGATCTCAAGACAATGAGGCAAACACTGGGGCACCCCTAAGCGTTCTTGCCCTAAGCCGAGGCACCCCTTACAATTTCACGTAGTATTTTACTTTAAATGGGGTGTTTTTAACCTTTGTAAAACGTGCATAGCTTATTTAGATGACATTGAAAACATGTCTTAAAATTATTTTAAATCAGAAGCTCTCATGGGGCCCCAATCTAGCTCCGCCCCTGTAAACCAGCGTTCAGAAGCTTCAGTGTGACCAGACTGTCCTGTGTGATCAGAGAAAACGCTGCTGCTCCACAAACTTTTGTCAGGACAGGACTTCTGTTTTACAAATGCAAAAGCTCCAATGATCACTTGGACGATTTCGTTACGCGCCGCATCGAGTTTCTAAACCCGCATGTTTTATTTCACTTCATATTTCGGTCCTTATCTCTGCAGATATAAGGCAGATTTGCACTAATTAAGCATTAATACGAAGCTTCAGTTTCGTAGAATATCGCTCGGTGTGGCTTTAAAGACACAATCTGCTGCTAATAAGCTCTGATATGACACAGACACACGCAGCCTCTCTGAAGTGAGGATGAGAGAGAGGGAAAAAAAAAGCTGTCGGAACGTAAATGTTTCTGAGTGAGGCAAAGAGCGCTCTGGGTGGTCTATATTCAAAAGCCTTTATTTGAAAAATTCTATCAGACTCAACAATTTCCCGCGGCACCCGTGGACTCACGTCACGACACCCCATTTGAGAACCTCTGCAATACAGTATTTACAAGTATACGTATTCTAAAAAACATGACGATATGGCATGATACAGAAAATATGTATGTAGGGACAACCAAATATATATAACTCAGTAATCTTCTCCACATAGATAAATCCACAACATCCAAAAGACAATATGCCTGTGCTTTACAAAACCAGACCTTACATTAAATAACCGGAGCTCCAGACTCACACACACAACTTTCACCAAGGCACATACATTTACAATATATCAAATAAAGAAAAACTGAAAAAAAAACATCCTCATTTAAACCCAGGTATGTACTGTATTTGCTTTTAAAATCTCTATCCAATAGGTTTCTCCTTGTGAAAGCGTCCGGATGCGATTTCCTCTTCTGATTGTTTTGGGATCCCTTCTATAGCCATTACTTTAAGCTGGTTGACCTTGCATTGGCTGGAGTTCAGGAAATGCTCAGTAGGATAATTGAGATTTTGCGTTTTTATGCTTTACAAATGTGTCATGTAGTCTCCTTTTAGCATCCATAAATAATTATTCTTTACGCACAAACACATACCAATTTAATTTATAAGTTATGTAAATATATTTTAATATATATTTTAACATCTATGATAGTAAATGTAAATAATCATTTTTACATTTATTTCCCTTTTTAAGTAAGATGTGTTATTCACTATTTTTCTTACTATTTTGTGTTATTTCTTTATTTTCACTTTTCTACATTTATTTATGTCTCCTTTTGGCGGCACGGTGGCTGAGCGGTTAGCGCTCTCGCCTCACAGCAAGAAGGTTGCGGGTTCAATTCCCGCACGGGCCCGGGCCTTTCTGTGTGGAGTTTGCATGTTTCTCCCCGTGTCTGGGCGGGTTTCCTCCAGGCACTCCGGTTTCCCCACCAACCAATAACATGCACGTTAGGGTAATATCCTCCAGCTACGGTAGTCCTGACCAAGCCTAGCAAGAACATCTGGAGATGGGTCCCCGAGCGCTGCACTGCGGCGATCACTGCTCCTGAGGAGATGCTCCAGAGGCACTGAAGGATGGGTCAAATGCAGAGGACACATTTCCCTACGGGGACAATAAAGTGTACCTTAACCTTAACCTTAACCTTAACCTTAATGTGAAGCTTAAAATACAGCACTATGTATAAATGAAAGCAAAAAGTAAACATTTATTCTAAAAGAGAAATAAATAAATATTAATATTTATTTACAAAGGCGTGTTGTTTGTTTGTTTGTTTGTTTGTTTGTTTGTGCAGGAGCCATTCAGAGGCCGAGAGTGTAAATCAGACCGAGACTGTGAGAAAGGCCTTTGGGAGAAACAGAGCCACGGTGAGTCTGAGCTAAACACCTCCGAGTGTGAAGAGTCGGAGCAATGTCTCACTCAGGTCCCACACACTCGACTCTCTCACGGTGCAGAGGAAAACACATTTATCTCACGTCTGAGTCGACGGTAAAAACAGATCAAAACAACGGCTGCTTCTTCTGCTGCTGAGGCTCTGATGGAAATAAAAACCCTTTAAAGGGAACCCTGGTTATGAAGACAAATGTGGCTAAAACACTAGTACTGGTCATGCTTAATAAATAAATTACAAACAAATATATAACTGCTCACTATTTTTTATAAAATTGTCATTGTTTATGTTGTTTTCAAGCCACTGGGAGCCGCCATTTTGTCCATGCATTCTGGATTGATGACATAAAATAGTGTTTCCATGGTTACTCCCACAATTTCATCAGTGAACAGTTGCCACAAAAACACCACTGACAGTGTCCAGTTCTTGCCTCTTCCTCTCAATTATTTTCAGTTTAACTAGATTCCACATTATGTTCCTGTATTTGGCCAAACTCTGACTCAAACTGAAAAGGTTTAACCCAGGAATTTATGTTGCTTAGTTACCTGTTACTGCCTGTTACCTTGACAACACTATTTTATGTCATAAACGCAGCAAAATGGCAGCCTCCAAGTAATTTCTTTAAAACACTATTTTAATAAAACTACAAATACTTTCAAGGTATTTGTTCAGTATTTATATAAGTGATGATATTATAAGTGTTTTAGGGTAAACATGTGATTATATCCAGGGTTCGCTTTAAAGTCGCTCATGTTGGTCTTTGTTTCAGGAGTTCAGACTGGAGCCTGTGTGAGGTTCGGTTTACTCAAGAAAACCTGCGAAGTCTCAGCCTGGTGCCCCGTCGAGACTAAAGCCAGTCCTCCCAGGTACTGGACCAGGACTGGACCAGGACTAGACCAGGACTAGAGCCAGTCCTCCCAGGTACTGGACCAGGACTGGACCAGGACTAGACCAGGACTAGAGCCAGTCCTCCCAGGTACTGGACCAGGACTGGACCAGGACTAGACCAGGACTAGACCAGGACTAGACCAGGACTAGACCAGGACTAGAGCCAGTCCTCCCAGGTACTGGACCAGGACTAGACCAGGACTAAAGCCAGTCCTCCCAGGTACTGGACCAGGACTGGACCAGGACTAGACCAGGACTAGAGCCAGTCCTCCCAGGTACTGGACCAGGACTGGACCAGGACTAGACCAGGACTAGAGCCAGTCCTCCCAGGTACTGGACCAGGACTAGACTTTTAGCTTAATCTCGTGTTATAAGTTTGTTATGGCAGAGCAAACCTTTTATTTCCACTGGTTTTCCATATTCTGCCAAAAAAAAAAAAAAATGTGTTTCCAATAATGAAACTGTTTTATACCAATGTTGGCAGTCCGGCCCTCCACCACTCTTCTGGGTTTGGATATGGCCCTGTTCTAACCAAACAGTTTTGACACAAAAACACATAAAAGTCTTGTTTTGTCGTCGGTTATTGTGATAAAAATCATTGAAGCTTTTAAATTGATCTGCTGAAACCTGCAAAAACCCTAAAAACACAAATTATGTGTAAAATTTACAAATGAAATCAATGGGCTATAAATGAATATTCTAGGAAAAAAACCCCAAATGATTAGAAGAATAACAAGACCTGGCTAAAGAATTAAAACAGTGTATTGGGAGCCCATCAACAAAGTTCGTACCGGGGACCCAGAATTTAGTGCTGCACCTCTGCTGCCAGGTACTGGACCAGGACTAGACCAGGTCTGAAAAAGGTACTCAACCAGGACTAGATAAGAGATAAGTTATTCATCTCGAAGGAAGGTTTTGTGCAAAAAAAGTCAACTACTATCATACATTATAAAAGCATTTAATTATAAATGCATTTCAAATACCATCAGCTGAACTGGACTGAACCTGGACTGAACCTGGACTGAACCAGGACTGAACCTGGACTGAACCAGGACACATTGTATAAGACGTATAATCTCAGACAAACGTACAGTATTTCTGTTTTTATGTTCCAGACCGGCTCTTTTGGCTGCGGCTGAAAACTTCACCGTCCTGATCAAGAACAACATCCGTTTCCCGGCGTTTAACTACATCAGGTCAGGCTCCGGACGCTTCTGTGGACACGTGAGTCTGTTTTCATGTTTTAACCCGGCGTGTGCTGCTTCAGGAGGAACATTCTGCCCTGGATGAACGACGCCTACCTGAAACGGTGCGAGCGCAGACTGGACCCTCTGTGTCCCATCTTCAGACTGGGCGACATGGTGAAAGAGGCTGGAGAGGACTTCAGGCAGCTCTCTGTGGAGGTCACACTCTCCTTTAGCCACAGTCAAACATCATATTCATTCCAGACACGGCTGTGACTCGTGTGAAAGCTTAAAGAAGTCCTATTATGTAAAATGTATTATTCAAACATTTTAACCCTGTTATAACAGCCTCCCTTCATAATTAGTTTACTCAAAGTTATATTTGAAGTTATTCATGCAGGTTTGAGTAATCTTGTATTGTTCTTCATCTGCTCAGAAATCCCCGTTCTCACCTACCACCTATCCCCTCCCACAGATTAATACTCAAAGTGAAGCATATATGGTTTAAAACTGTTCTAAAGCCTCTTTCCAACAATAATAATTAGTTATTTAAAATCTGTTACATTTTAAAATGAAGGGGCGGGGCTTATCAGTTCTGCAGTTTTAAACAGGAAGTCAATAGAGCTATTTCTATTTTTAAGAAGTTTTAGATCAACTTTGTGTTTTACAATAAACAAAAGGTAAATTACTGATCTGCATATGTTCTAGTTTCTTACTAAATTGCTAGTTTTTGTGCCAGTGTCTGACAAGACATTCTGTGATGATTTAGAGCAGGCTCGGGGCCTCTTTGGCTCATTCAGAAACATTTGCACCTCCACATGCTCTCTCTTTCTCTCTCTTTCTCTCTCTTTCTCTCTACAGCCATAATCTGCGTGCATCTATCAGTGCAGCATCAAAAGCATCTGTTAAACAGACAGTTTGTTCCTTTTGAGAAGTCCCAGTGACATTCTGTGAGTCTGGAGCTTCATAATCATCCTTATTTTGTACAAATCTGCCTTATATCCACAGAGAAAAGGTCCAAAATGCACAGTGAAATAAAGTATGCAAAAATAAAAGCGGCGCAGCACGGAAATCTTCAAAGTGATGTTTTTTTTGCTTTTGTCTGAATGTGACAGTTAGTGCAGCAGTGTTTTCTCTGATCACGACAGTCCTGAGTCTGACTGACGCTCCTAAAGCCCAGTGTTACAGGGGCGGAGCTAAGGGAGGGCATCTGGAGCTGGGGCCCCCTAAATATGATCTCTGTCGGCGGCCTCAGACTTTTTTTTAACTCTCTCATGTCTTTTTAATTGTAGTAAAATGACATCACATAATAGGAATATTACATTGAAAACTCACCAAAACACAGGAAATTGCAGGATTTGTTTTTCCTTGGGGGAGGCTCCAGACCGCCTGAATTACATCAAAACCTTGTTACATTGAAATATATTTGTATTTAAGGACTTATAGCTCTAAGGGCCTGTATGTAAATTTAAATTTTATAAAAATGTATTTGCCCCCTGGTGGTGGTGGACTCATGGAGCGGCTCTTGAAGGTCGACAGCTGAACATTTCGACTCTTTGCCTGACGAGTTAAACATCCCTGATTCAGAGGGAAATAAACTCACCGTCAGCAGAATTTGTGAAGTGTATTTTTAGTGAATGGTCTTTAGTTCCTCCTGGTGCCACAGGAAACATCTGCAGAGTCACACGGCTCACATTATTACAAACACACTCATGTATATTCTCTCACAAATTTATTTAGATTGATTCCTGCAGGTCTGAATAACCTTGTTTTGTCCTGCAGTGTTTGCACCTACCTCCTAGCCCCGCTTTGCCTGGAAAATCCAGACGATATATTAAAAATATATCGTCTCACCGCCTTGTCCCTCTTTCGGATTTCTGTAGCTGTGATTGACTGATTCATTAGCCAATCAGAGACACTCATCTTCCGCCATGTAACATCCAAAATGGTCTGCTCCCGACGAAAAAAAAACACATGAAAAATACATGAAAAACATCACGGATTTCTGCAGAATCAATGAACGAAGCAAAAAATGATTTTAATCTGGGGTGAGTGAAGTTAGAGTTTGGTCTAAATGACAGACGACCAATCAGCTTCTTTGTTTCACTTGCGTCACGCTAATAAGCTAACCTGATTGCCCGGTACGATGTATATTTGGTCTGAAACACAGGCGGAGGGCGTGGTGACCAGACCCACTCTTCGCAGTTTGCTGAAGTGTGGGTTCTGGATCCCAGGCAAAGCCCCGCCCACTTGTCTAAGTTTCCAAGTAGAACGTATCTAACTGTCATGGAGCCACTTTACAACAATTCAATAGAAGAAGAAAACTGCTCCCTCATCATAAACACAGCTGTTCTGACTGTCGCTAATCTGTGATTGGTTTATTTATTTATTAATACATAATAATGAACATTTAAACACATGTAAATCTGGCTAATCTCCATGTGCAGACTCTGGCAGGTTGAAGAATAAAACACAGACTATTGACTGTTGTGGGAGAGATGTTGCAGGTGGTGGAGTCGGTTTAATATTTGGGAGTTGAGTCGGACAGAACTTTGTCGTTTAAAAAGCACAAATTTAAAATCACTAAAATTGTCCATTTTAAATTGGCGCAATTTAAGGTTTACTCGGCATCAAATGAGTACAGATGCAGCAAAACTTTTTATGCATGCGATGGTATTTTCACATTTTACATTTTGTATAACAACCTGGCCACTGGTTCAACGATTCAGCCTCTGCAGAGTTTGTACAAATAAGCACTCAAGATATTGGACAAGAAACCTGCCACATCATTATTGTAATGTAGAAAACATTTGTGAGATCGTGTGATAAGGCAGGAGTCAAGAGGAGACTGCTGCGTGATCCTGATTCTGTTGTAACGCTGTTGTTTGTCCACAGGGGGGCGTGATCGGAGTGCAGATTAAATGGGACTGTAACCTGGACCACTTCAGTCACCGCTGCCTCCCGGTTTACAGCTTCAGACGCCTGGACGAGAAAGAGTCCAACAAGACTCTGTACCCAGAGTCAATTACAGGTCTGAACCAGGTCTAGAACAGGACTCAACTACAGGTCTGAACCGGGTCTGAACCTGGTCTGAACCAGGACTCAACTACAGGTCTGAACCGGGTCTAAAACAGGACTCAACTACAGGTCTGAACCGGGTCTAAACCAGGACTCAACTACAGGTCTGAACCGGGTCTAAACCAGGACTCAATTACAGGTCTGAACCGGGTCTAAAACAGGTCTGAACCAGGTCTCAACTACAGGTCTGAACCGGGTCTAAAACAGGTCTAAAACAGGTCTGAACCAGGACTCAACTACAGGTCTGAACCGGGTCTAAAACAGGTCTAAAACAGGACTTTAGTTCTTCATCAGACGTGAAGAAGCCCAGACACACCTGTCTCCTGTAAACACATCCGCTGAGTCACATGACTCACTTGTTTGTGAGAAGATATTTACACATGAAGAAATATTTACATAAAATTATTTACATAAAAATACATTTGAACAAAACAATTATTTGCTTTATCATAAAGTGTTGCAGAAACATATTCGTTTAGACCAGAGGTGTCGAGCTCATTTTGACAAAGACCACACTGGCATCGGGGGTTTGTCTTCGAACGGCCGGTTGTTTAACCTTAGTAATGTATGACCTACTACAAATAATAGTTGTATTGGATTGTTGTATATTTATTGAAGTAAATATATACTTCTGCATTAGTCTGAAAAATGACTCATACTCTTTAAGTTTCAGACCAATTGTTTAGTTAAGACATCCAAATTACTTCTGGCACTTTTATAAAATTAAAGTAAACCTTATAAGACCTTAAGGGCCACATGAAATGAGATGGAGGGCCGCATCTGGCCCCCGGGCCTTGAATTTGACACGTGGTTTAGACAAACACATCTGTTCATGCAAATATTCTTTTTAGTGGCAACGATGTTGGACAAGCACAGTGGTGTGTAGGGACTCGATAGTTAGGTAACTTTAACCCTTTATAGGGTTAAAGGACCTATTATGTCAAATTCACTTTTCTAAGTTTTTAACCTTGTTATTATGGTCTTCCTTCATCATTAGTTTACTCAAAGTTATATTTGAATTGTCTCATTCATGTTGGAGTAATCTTGTATTGTTCTTCAGCTGCAGCTCAAGTGCTCAGAAATCCCCGTTCTCACCTACCACCTATCCCCTCCCAATTGTCTGTATTTACTTGATATAATTCAAAAGATTAATACTCAAAGTGAAGCTTAAATGGTTCAAAACTGTCCCAAATTCACTTTCCAACAATAAAAAATAGTTTTTAAAAATCTGTTGCTTTTTACAGTTACATTTTAAAGTGAAGAGGCGGGGCTTATCAGTTCTGCAGTTTTGAACAGGAAGTCAGTAGAGCTGTTTCTATTTTCAAGTCGTTTTAGATCAACTTTGTGTTTTACAATGAACAAAAGGTAAATTACTGATCTGCACATGTTCTAGTTTCTTACTAAATATTAAAAAAAAACACACAATAGGACCCCTTTAATCTTTCACAGAAGAAGGAAGAGCTGTGACCAAGGCCTTTAGGAAGAGCCTATTGCAGATACAATACGTCCTGTGGCACATCTGTATTTGTCTTGTGTATTTCGGGGAGTGTGAAAAGAACAGGAGTGACTGGATCATCCACCATCATGAGTGTGTACTGCTTCAAGTTTAGTCCTGATCTTACATTTGAACTCTGGAGTCTATTTTGATCTTTGTTCTTTTGGCAGGTTGTTTGCAACTTTGTAGTTTTTCTTTTTTTTGTAACAGTTTTTGTTCTAAAAGTCGTCAGTATGTGTCTATTGAAGCATTCCTTTTCTGCGGTGCTATGAAAGTACTTTTACCTCGGTGTGGTGTGTGGGTTTGGATCGGTGTGTAGTTCTGTGGACTCTGTGCTTGTCCAACATCGTGGTCACTAAAAAGAATATTTGCATGAACAGTTAAAATGCATTTGTCTAATTGAATATGTTTCTGCAGCTTTATACTGTGGATGTTTTTCTTAACCTGTGTTGTAGATTTGCTCGGTATCACCTGGTGAACGGCTCCGAGGAGAGGACGCTCTACAAGGCCTTTGGAATCCGCTTCGATGTCATGGTTTTCGGGCAGGTTTGTGTCTCTGTGTTTGTACCTGTCTGTGTATAAAGTTAAACTGTATTTTTTATGCTCCAGACTCATTTAAACAGTCTGTTCTGTGTTCCAGTCTCATTTAAACAGTCTGTTCTATGTTCCAGTCTCATTTAAACAGTCTGTTCTGTGTTCCAGTCTCATTTAAACGCTCTGTTCTGTGTTCCAGTCTCATTTAATGGGTCTGTTCTGTGTTCCAGTCTCATTTAAACAGTCTGTTCTGTGTTCCAGTCTCATTTAATCGTTATGTTCTGTGTTCCAGTCTCATTTAAACAGTCTGTTCTGTGTTCCAGTCTCATTTAAACGTTCTGTTCTGTGTTCCAGTCTCATTTAAACAGTCTGTTCTGTGTTCCAGTCTTATTTAAACAGTCTGTTCTGTGTTCCAGTCTCATTTAATCAGTCTGTTCTGTGTTCCAGTCTCATTTAATCGTTCTGTTCTGTGTTCCAGTCTCATTTAAACAGTCTGTTCTGTGTTCCAGTCTCATTTAAACTGTCTGTTCTATGTTCCAGTCTCATTTAAACAGTCTGTTCTGTGTTCCAGTCTCATTTAAACGCTCTGTTCTGTGTTCCAGTCTCTTTTAAACAGTCTGTTCTGTGTTCCAGTCTCATTTAAACAGTCTGTTCTGTGTTCCAGTCTCATTTAATGGGTCTGTTCTGTGTTCCAGTCTCATTTAATGGGTCTGTTCTGTGTTCCAGTCTCATTTAAACGCTCTGTTCTGTGTTCCAGTCTCATTTAATCGTTCTGTTCTGTGTTCCAGTCTCATTTAAACGCTCTGTTCTGTGTTCCAGTCTCATTTAATGGGTCTGTTCTGTGTTCCAGTCTCATTTAAACACTCTGTTCTGTGTTCCAGTCTCATTTATTGGTCTGTTCTGTGTTCCAGTCTCATTTAAACGTTATGTTCTGTGTTCCAGTCTCATTTAAACAGTCTGTTCTGTGTTCCAGTCTCATTTAAACAGTCTGTTCTGTGTTCCAGTCTCATTTATTCGGTCTGTTCTGTGTTCCAGTCTCATTTAAACAGACTGTTCTGTGTTCCAGTCTCATTTAAATGCTCTGTTCTGTGTTCCAGTCTCATTTAAATGCTCTGTTCTGTGTTCCAGTCTCATTTAATCGTTATGTTCTGTGTTCCAGTCTCATTTATTCGCTCTGTTCTGTGTTCCAGTCTCATTTTTTCTGTCTGTTCTGTGTTCCAGTCTCATTTAAACAGTCTGTTCTGTGTTCCAGTCTCATTTAAACGCTCTGTTCTGTGTTCCAGTCTCATTTAAACAGGTATCTGTGTTCCAGTCTCATTTAAACAGTCTGTTCTGTGTTCCAGTCTCATTTAAACAGTCTGTTCTGTGTTCCAGTCTCATTTAAACAGTCTGTTCTGTGTTCCAGTCTCATTTATTCGGTCTGTTCTGTGTTCCAGTCTCATTTATTCGGTCTGTTCTGTGTTCCAGGCCGGTCGCTTCAGTCTCATCCAGCTGCTGCTCTACATCGGCTCCACTCTGTCCTACTACGCTCTGGTCAGAGTCACTGCTACGACACCAGGCTTGTCCCAATATCAAACAGTTTAAAGAAGGCTTAAAAAACATTGTTTTTGAAAAGTAGAAGAGTGAGAGTACGACACTTAGTTGGATCATAGTCATAAAATTTAATTATAAGCTGAATTATGAAGATATTAAAGGAAGAAGCTCATATTTCTTTTGATTCTAGAAAAGTAATCAGGGGTGGGAGATACAGGACAATATTTTGGCCCCAGTCTGTGTCTTAACACTAACGAGAAGAGATGTTTTTTTTGTGTGTTGGCCGCTCTGAGCTCCCGAGGCAGAGCCCAGCACGTGACAGAGATGCGCTGTTTAATTACACATCTGCAAAACATGACAGTGGAGCAGTACAAGTTCAAAGGAAAATATTACAGATTTTTTGCCATAAATTCTAATTTTGTTATTTATTCAGTTAGCAGTTATTAATTTTGATCAATATTTGTCAAAAAATGATTCACTCTGGGCTTCAATGAGTTTGTGTTTTTCCTTAAACAACATTCTGTTCTATCGATGTAAAGTTATAATAAAATGATCCGATGTGTGGACATGAGACTTACCTGAGAACTTTAGAAAACACAAGCTCTAAAGCAGCGGCGTGTCCTTGTTATAATCCTTTAGAATGAGACAATAACTGTTCATAGCCAGGCTCACAAGCTCATGGTCCAGGTGTGACGCTGCAGAGAGTATTTAGTGCGTGATCGTGTCTACAGTACAGAGACAGATGAGCGTGGGGTTGTGTCCACTTCGGGCTGGTCTCTGGTTGCTCTTCATGATCCGGGGAGAGCACAGAGCGAGGCTCTGGTCTGGACTGTGCCAAAACGGTTCCCACACACGCTGTTCACCGCTGTAAAGCCGACAGACTCTGGTCTAACATCCAGTGGCCTGTTATGAGTGTGCGTGGCTACGGTAATTCAGAAAGCGCAGAAGGGACCGGACCTCACTTGGCACCGCGCTCTCCTGGTTTATCTCATGAGTCTCTGCATTCACACTGACACTGTCCCATGTTCACTCTCATCTGATTCTTTTTTTATATTAAGTCAAAAGGCTTTGTGTAAAAGGAAAGATACAAAGTTTTAGACAAAAGTCTGTCATGTGAACTTTCACCAAACAGATTTCTACCAGGTCATGGCACAGCTGCGTTGGGTAAAAATACAAAGTCAAAAACAGGAATTCCAAATCTAAGTTTTCAGAGTTTATGTTACTGAATTTGTGTTTATGCTTTCAAAGTGATGTTGTTGTTCTTTAGTTGAAAGTTTGAAGCATGAATGGTTATTTTAGTGAGAGTATTGACTGGTTCTCCTCTCGTCTTAGACTACAATCTTCCTGGACTGGCTCATCGACACCAGCTGTTACTCTTCTGAGGCGGGACATCGATATTCAGAGAGGAAAGTGGAGGCAGTGCAGGACACGCCCCGAGTAAGAACAAGTCTGCACATTTACACCTAAAACACCAGACCAAATGGGACCAAACAGAGACATTCAGACCAAACAGAGACATTCAGACCAAACAGGACTAACGTTGGTTTCATCTACAGTTCGTGGTGTTGGTTCGTCCAGCTTTTCTCAGTCCTTCTGATGATCTGCTGATTATGTCGCTGCAAAGCACAAAACCGTCTAAAGCTGCATGCTAGCAGAGTGGTTAGCTCTAGGAGAAACAAAGTTAACCTTCAGACCTACACTACGTTTGAATAGAGGGATTTTCAGTCGGCGTCACTACTGCGCATGATTTATGCAGAAAGAGCTGCTCTCCATCTGGTCACAAGGGGAAACTTCTTCGAATAAAACAACAAAACAGGACAAGAGCAGCTGTTTTATTCAGGTCTGAACCGGTCTGACAGACGTCTGTCTCCTGAAGCTTGAGACAGTGTTTTTCTCGCCGTTTTTTCACCTGAATGTAACTTTTAAGGGTCGTAGGGTCGAATTTCATTCACAAATGTTGATTTAGTAGCAGAACTTTTGTTTTCTCACAGATAAACTCTTGTAGTTACTGACAACAGAGCTTTTTTGACTTGTTTCCACTGTTTGTGTTTATGAGCGGAGACTCTTTCCACAGGCAGGTTGTGGCATTGCCAGTGTAGAGAAACAAAAAATCCCACTATAGGTTAAATTTACTCCATAGCTCCTGCTCCTTAAGCCCAAACCGAATGTGGGTCACCACCATGATAAGAACTGTTGTAAAAGTGCAGGTAGGAGTTAGGAGCCTGTATGCTTCTTGTCTTAGCTCCTTTAGCACAGGAACCTCTAATGCTGATAGTGACATCCCACAATGCACTGCACAGATTGCTCTGAAAATGAATGAACATTTCTGACAATATATGATCTGTGAATGAAGAGTTTGTAATGAATGAAAAGGTTCACTGCCTCAGACTTTAGACACACAATACAGTTCTCTGCATAAACAACGCACTTGTACATGAATCTGCTGCTGTCATATTGAAATAGTCATTAAAACAGCAGTGCAGTGGTGTGTGTTTTGTAGTCCGCTGGTGGATGTTGTAGTTCTTCATAAACAGCTGTAGAGTCGCTGTTTTCTGTCGCTGGTTAGGACGTTCAGATTCTCCAAACAGAGCTAAGTCTTCTTCTCTCAGCTGTCTAGTGCTCTTACTGTTGACCCCGTGACGACCTCCACAGAAAAGGAGCTAAAGGCTAGGAACTAGAAGCTAGGAGCTACAGATTTGGACTATTCAGATCCAGGGCTAAAGTAAAATCTATTATTACAGTGAAAATGTCTGAAGTAATGACAGACATAGAACACATTTCAACAGGGTTACAGAACACACCCGAGCTGCTACAGGAATGTGTCGTATTTGTGCTGTCGCTGCAGTGTCTCTGGGTAAAGCAGTTTTTGGTTCAGGGTCCAAAGGTTCAGTTGAGGCTCATCCTTTCGCAGAGTCAAACATTTGTCCTGATAAGACACAATCGTAAAGAGAGAGCGATGAGCAGAGCATCCTGTCGTAAATGCAGCTCAGGCAGTTTCAGGGGAAAGTCTGTTTTCCTTTAGAACTTTAGCAATGACAGGAGTCTGAAGTCGCCCCAATTCTGATGCCAAGTAGTTTTTAACTTAATATCTTGATGCAAATGAAAGAAGTAAACTCCCTGGACGCCTCAGAATGCACTTTTGCAAAGATGGGTCAGAGTAGCCACAAGAGCCGACCGTTCTTAAAGCTGTAGATGCTGTTTCTGCCGAACACGAGCAGTTTGTGTTTGCAATGAGCTCTTGGGAAAAATTTTTTCTGTTCTGTCGAGGGATTTCTGTGAAGTCAAACCAGGGCCACACTTTTGCAAATAGGAAAATAGATTTGTAAATGTTTGTAGTTGAATTGAGGAAATAACACGAAAAATAATTTTACAAATAATAAGAAAAAAGTTTTGAGGAATAAATATTATTGTAATTCTTAAATAAAATAATTACAAACGAGCCAGAGCTTCTGTACGCCCGGCGCGCGCAGCCAGAGCTTCTGTACGCCCGGCGCGCGCAGCCAGAGCTTCTGTACGCCCGGCGCGCGCAGCCAGAGCTTCTGTACGCCCGGCGTGCACAGCCTGGGATGGAGCGGCCACTGCGGCTGATTTACAGTGGATAAAAGCAGAAATGCCGTATCCAGATATAACAGATTGATGGTCTGAATTAAGTGGCCGACTCTTTAATTTGCAGAAATATTAGGGCTGACTTTTCTCTTCCGTCCTCCAGGGGGTGCTGTGTGTCTCCTTTGTGGACGAGTCGGTTCTGCGTTTGGTGAAAAGGCCTCAGAAGAAGAGTCTGCAGAACACCAAACCTGTGTCTGTGCAGAGCAAGAAGGTAACGCACTTTAGATAAGAGAAGACGGACACGAGACCAGCCTAAAAACTGTTCTTCTGTTTGTCTTCTCAGGCTTTTCTTGCATTGTAATTCTATCGCACAGTGTGAGTTTGGAGATAATTCTGCGCGTATTGTGGCACATCGAGGGGTTTTGACTTAACAGAAATAAAAGTGGTAGTTGAAATAATGTTAACTTAATGCTGTAAAGGAATAGAAGAAAACAAAAACCAGCAACGCCAGCCCAGGAATTCCACCTGCAGAGTAAAATAATTACTATAACTAAAAGGCAACACAGGTTTGTTTAAACATTGACAGAGGCATGTTCCATTTCAATCACATTTGCTTTTTATTAATTTGCAAAGGTCTTATACTGTATTTTATTAAATGTTCTTAGTTTGCTGTTCTTAGGTTCTGCACAATTTGGTCACACATAATGTCTCATTTCTTTTATCATTTAGTTCCACTCACTAGCCTATTTAAGTTACTTTATATACACAATTAGTCACATTGTTCTTAATTTGACTCTTTTTCCTGGCCCTGAGTCTCGACAGAACACAGTAAACAGAGAGGACCCAGAGGAAGAAACCGGAGAAACAAAGGAGGAACAAGATGGTGGTTAGTGGGCAGCCGGACCTGAAAAAAAAATGCTTGTTAATCACAGGAAATAAATAAGCTTGCTGCGTTACCCTGAGTTAGCAACTTACCGCTGCACGCCATCCGCCTCCGCCTGAACAACTATAAACGAGCTCTGAAGGACTCCAGCTGCGGTTCTGACTGCCGCCTGGCCGACAACAAACGCTCTGGTTCCTCAAGACTGCACTCGGTCGAAGCGATGCGTGGAGACACGTACAGGGAGCGGTGCGCCGCGAGGCTGCAACCACTCGCCAGACTACAAAGGGACTAACGTTAGAGGCAGCGCAAACTAATCTGAATTAAAGAAGCGGAATATTTACCTGTAGACGCCATAGCGAGACCAAACGTGGTGCGGACCAGCCGCCCACGGAAAACCGGAAGTGAGAGAACGAAACGAAAAGCAGGGGGCTTTTATACTGTACTATGGGCCTGGCGCCATCTACTGTCATGTCTGTAAAGTGCATACTGCCACAGTATTATTATCGTACAGTGTGAGTTTAGAGATAATTCTGTTTGTATTAAAATCGTATAGTGACTGTCCAGCTTCAGCCTGACTCTTTTCTCTTCTGCAGGAGGATCTGGGTCATTTAAAGTCCGTCGTGTCTCTGCTCCTTCAGTCCGACCCTGAGATCCAGCCTCTCTCTGACAAAGCCTGCTCTGACTCCTCCCCCGTAGCCCCGCCCCCCTGGTGTAAATGTTCCCTCTGCAGCTCCGCCCCCTCTCCGGTCGAGTCGCTCTGCTGCCGTCTGTCTCCGGGGCCGTGTCTGTCCTCGTCTTCTCTGTTCGAGCGCCTGGTGTTGGACCGCGCTCTGCTGGAGGCCGCGCTGCAGTACTCGGACCCGCTCGGCGCCCCCCGCAGGACGGACCGGCAGCTGCGGCGCTGCGCTCTGGGCCAATACGTGAGCTGGAGGATGGGTTCGACTCCGCCCCCTCACGCCGAGCCCGTCGTCCCGCGCTGCTGCGTGAACAGGATCAGACAGAGGTTTCCCAGCGAGGACGGACGATACGGAGGCTTCAGGCCAATGGGAGCGCAGCAGGGGCGGGGCCTGGGCGACAACAGCCAATGAGGAGAGAGCAGAGAGTTCAATGCCAAAAAATGAGTGAAAGAGTTAAGTCTTTGTGTTGAAACTAAGATTGTAAATTCTAATCAAACTGCTTCACTTTTCGTTTGATAAAGAAAACTGGTGCTAATGTTTGTACAAAAAATAAAAAATAAAATAACAGAATAAAAAAATAAACTCATATCTTAATTAATTGCACAAACAGGACATTTTTTCTGAGTTCCAAGAAAAATTGTTTGACAAAAAGGTTTATAGAAAAAGGACAAAAACAGCGTTAGAACTTTCTCTCTGGCTACAATAATTAGTCTTTAAAGTGAGAGTTTCCCTGGTGAGTCTTGATATGAGAATGCAAGGGGACATTTTTAAACATATTCATGTTTTTCTTGTTTGATAAAATCAAGTGAAATTCAGCTGCAACAAATGAATCGATTAATCACAACTAATCAATTACTGAAATAATTACCGACTACTTTAGTAAACGAATAGTCCTTAACTGATCTTTAAAGGTTTCAAACATTTAGATTTACAGTATGTATGTATGTTTCTCTGTCTTCTGTGGTTTATGGTGCAATAGTGAACATGAGACAAAGGTCTGTACATTCTGCAGATGAAACAGTGATGTCATCAGCATAACCACCGAGACGCTGAACCAGAGTTTTGAATCTTTTCACTCTGGGACCTGGTTTCAGAAAGGTTCGTATTTGTTCTGAAAGGCCTGAGCTTGGACAAGTGTGGACAAGACCTTGATGTACTAATGTAGCCACAGCTGCCCTGGGGCAAACCGACAGAAATGAGGCTGCACTCGAACCACCACCAACCATCCACACTCACACCAGATCCAGACTTGAATGAGAATACAACAGTTCACTCTGCTCGTCCTTTGTCTCCCATCCAAGACCTTACAAAGTGCTTCAAACCAATGTGCCCTGTGCACAGAACTCTGAGCAGTATGAGTGCACATCATACTGCTCGTGTGAGAGTCGTGTGAGTAAAAAGAATCTGTAGAGCAGGGATCTCCAACCTGTAGCTCGCCACCACCTTCCAAGTAGCTCGTCAAAGGATTTTAGAATCATACAAATTTTATTTTATTTCTCTAATTTTATTTATTAAATGTCTATTTCTACTGTAAATGTATCTTCAGATGCATAAATGTGTCAATTTCTATATAAATATTATCTAAGTTATTATAAAGGCCTCTTAACTATGCCACAGTTAACTTCACTTTTTGGTCATCGCTAAAAGTAGAAGCTCACCACCAGTTATCTTTTGCAAAAGTAGCTCTCCTGGTGAAAAAGGTTGGAGACCCCTGCTGTAGAGAGTCTGTTTTGTCAGAGGTCGCAGCGGTCTGATGTGCTTTTAAGTCATAACACGAGCATTCTCGCAGGATTCCACATAAATCCGCGCGGCTTTGAGCAAATACAGATCACAGTGGACTGGAGGTGTGCAGGGCAAGAAACTCAGTCACATCTCTGACTGAACTCGCCTCGCAGTCCGTGTACGGGAGAAGTAAGAAACCTCTGCTGTACAAGACACTGGAAGAGACAGGCTTAAACAGGACAACGTCTGGAAGAGGAGACATGAGGATGTTACGTTACGCACCTCAACCTGCTTTGACATCAAGACCAACATACGCCCAAACCGAACGCACGGCGCAGACCGAACGCACGCTCAGTCACTCTGCAGCTCAGGAAACTCATTTACTCATCTTGTGTCTGCAGTAATGGAGCTGGCGTAAATTCAGCCTGGAAGACTGTCTGCTCCCTCACCCAACGAGCTCACCTGTTCCCTGTCCCTCATCAGCAGCCACACCTCCTTCTCCAGCTGCAGCTCTGCTCCCAATCAGCCCTTGACTACAACATATAAGGCCACATGCAGACCATTCATTCTTGTTCATTCATCGATCAGCCGTGCTGTGCTGTGCCCCACCTCCTCCCCGTCTCCTCCCGTAAAGGCTGTTGTCATCCTGCCAGATGAGTTGTTTTTCCTCTGCTGATGGTCTCTGGGTCTTCACTTGAACACTAACTGCTATGGAGGCATGCCAGTCCGGTCACATCTACAGCCTGTCCGGGTCACATCTACAGCCTGTCCGTCCATAGGAGTGGATCTCTCCTTCACTGTGGTTCTCCTCGAGGTTTCTCATTTTCCCTACTGGGTTTGGAGTTTTTCCTTGCCGAGAAGGAGGGTCTAAGGACAGGGGATGTTATCCTCATCAGCCACTTTTTTGATCACCTTCATCGCCCTTGGTCTCCTCTGCATCATCATCTTCGCCCCTAGTTTATTCCTCTACCACCACCAGTGTGCAGCCCTGGGGGAAGACATATATTCCAGATCTAATCGACTTAATCTGTCCGTGCTAATCATTGCCATGTCTTCTGCTGGGGTCTGACCGCCAAAGTCATGTATTCAATAAAGAATCTTCTAACACACTTTTGTTGTCTGAGTCTCTCCAGGGTGAATTGTCCTCTCACTCATGGTTTTCCCTCCTGAAACTGGAGATGCCTGACTACTTTTTTATCTCTGGTGACTTTTCCTTGTGTAAATGTTACGTGATGTTGCATTACGTGACTCTTTCCACAGTAACAGGATCAGCAGAGTTCAGTCCGGTGTGAATGAACTCAAACACCAACTTCAACAAACACAAGAGTTTTACAGTGACGAGCTCAGAGTCCGACTGGCACCAGAGAAAATACAGTATCAGGGTTTTAGTGGAATCAGTGACGTTACAGGCAGTGCTTAATTTGTAACTCAAACGTTGCCGGAACAAAATGTGGGTTTTGGACCGGGGTCCAGACAAGGTCGAACCTTTACCGGAGCGCACACAATAAGTGAACATAGAGGCTTAGAAATGCTAAAATACAACCCAACTGTCCATCCTACTCCATGTTAAACGATATAAAAGTAATTATGTCTGTGTTACACGTTTTTTTACACGTCACACAGAGATTTTCATTCATTCTGACAGAAATCAGCGCACCTGCCGCTAAATCTGATCCACAGCAACAGCCATCCCACACACGCTCGTCCTGCAGCTCAGCACTGCCTCCGCATCATATCTGACTCTCCACAAGTCACAACAACAACGCAGGACAAACAGCTTTTACAAAGCCGACACAGGTCACAAACAGCCTTTACACAGCAGACACGGGTCTCATACATCAAACGTGACGCTAAAATACACATTAAAGTAACGCAGTAAAGTTAGTTGCACTTACGAGAAACTGTGACCGCTACATCCGCGCTGGTTCTCACCTCTTTATCGCCCCGTACACTCCAAACACACGTGACACTCCCGCTGCTTTTAATCCATCAAAACGAGTCGCAAATAACAACAAATATTCACAAAATCCACTTAGACGCATATTTCCTGTTTTAGAAGGAGATACAAGAGCGGGGCTCGCCTGGAACCAAAGAAAAGTCTTAAACCCGCCTGCGCTACTTCTGATTGGTCAAATTTCCTGTCAGTTCCGCTTTTAACCAATTACAGTCTGACTCCGTTTCCCCCACAATAAGCCTGTTCACTGTTCACTGTGAATGAGATGAGAGACGGGAGAGGAGCAGAGCCGCGTCTCGTAGAAGAAAGACAAAAAGAAAGCGTTACCGGAGCAGACAAAACTGATGCCGGAATGCCCCACGAGAGTTCCCGGATCTTATTCCGGCTTGTTCCGGCTCAAATTAAGCCCTGGTTACAGGTCATGTTTAAGCTCCAAAAGTCTGAACTCACTGCACAAGTCTTTCAAGTTTCTCACAAACTTTAAATGTGAATATTTCATGTTTTTCTCATTGTGACTGTAACTGTAGAAGTCATAAATAGACCGGGGCTATTCAACTTGATTTTTGCAAGGGCCAGATTTTAGGTGATTCTTGGCTTCTGGGCCGGAGGATTCAAAGCATCATGAGAAACGACTTAACACTGTAAAACAGGCTTGTCCAAACTCCGGCCCAGGGGCTCCTTTTGGTCCCAAAGAATTCGTCCAAAATACAACATTTTAACTCTGCTTCTTTAACCCTCTGGTAACCTCGGGATCATTTTAGATCTCAGACAGTTTTTATGTCAGACCTGTGAAATTATCCACAGATTGATGAATCGAGTCAAATTTTAAAATGCACCAACATTTTTTTCACAATAAATTATTGACATATACTAGGCTCTAATAAAAATAGCTCAAGTTTTCCACTTCACTATTTTAATTTTGGAATAATGAGAGAGAGCAAAAACAAAAAGTGTTTCTAATGGAAGTCAATGGGACAAAATGGCTCCAACAAAACAAGAAAAAAACTACAAACTGCTTCTGCACAAAAACTACAAAATCATCCAAGTCAAAGTTGATTTTGAACATGTCCAAGGCTGGAATAAAAGCTCCAAACAAATCCAGTTTAGATGAAAAATGGGCCGTTTTGTGTCACATTTTCACCTCTGAGAATCTGCTTTTTTATAAGTCTGGACAAAGAATAAAACACTGAGGAGGTTTTTTTTTTGTCTTTTTGGTATTTTTTTAGTCAGAACAGAAGAGTTAGAAAAATAAACATGTTGCTATAATTTTACAGCCGTTTAAACAGTGGAGTGAAAGGCTCTGACAGAACATCTGGGAGAGATTACTGACCTTGAGAATGTGGTGGGGTTATGGTTAATTTTTATCAGGTGTGGTTTCCGTGGTAACAGGACTGAGCTTGTTTGAAGCAGATTAAATGATTGATCGGTTTGAAAGGTGTAGTATTGATCCTCTGTTTGGCTTTCTTATCATTCATTTACTCACTCTCTCAGTCTGGTTTATGTGGGACGTCCCGAGGTCTGTGAACGCACCGCTGCCTCCGACTCCAGACCTCACACCAGACCTGCTCCAGACCTCTGTCCAGACCCAGGTCAGTCCTGTTTTAATCCTGCTTTAATCCTGTTTTTAGACCTGATCTAATCTGGTTTTTAGTCCTGCCTTTTATCCTGTTTTAGTCCTGATTTAGTCCTGTTTTAGTCCTGTTTTAGTCCTGTTTAGTCCTGTTTTAGTCCTGTTTTAGTCCTGTTTTTAGTCCTGTTTAGTCCTGTTTAGTCCTGTTTAGTCCTGTTATTGTTTAGTCCTGTTTAGTCTTGTTTAGTCTCTGTTTTAGTCCTGTTTTAGTCTGTTTTTAATCCTGTTTTATCCTGTTTTAGTCCTGTTTTAGTCCTGCTTTTAGTCCTGTTTTTAGTCCGCTTTAGTCTCTGTTTTGCCCTGTTTAGTCCTGTTTTAGACCTGTTTTAGTCCTGTTTTAGTCCTGTTTTAGACCTGTTTTAGTCCTGTTTTAGTCCTGCTTTAGTCCTGTTTTTAGTCCTGTTTATCCTGTTTTGCCTGTTTTAGTCCTGTTTTAGTCCTGTTTTAGTCCTGTTTTAGTCCTGTTTAGTCCTGTTTTAGTCCTTGTCTGTTTAGTCTCTGTTTTAGTCCTGTTTAGTCCTGCTTTAGTCTCTGTTTTAGTCCTGTTTTAGTCCTGATTTTAGTCCTGTTTTAATCCTGTTTTAGTCCTGCTTTAGTCTGTTTTAGTCCTGCTTTAGTCCTGTTTTAGTCCTGCTTTAGTCTCTGTTTTCGTCCTGTTTTAGTCCTGTTTTAATCCTGTTTTAATCCTGTTTTAGTCCTGTTTTAGTCCTGCTTTAGTCATGTTTTAGTCCCGCTTTAGTCCTGTTATAGCCCTGCTTTAGTCCTGTTTTAGACCTGTTTTAGTCTCTGTTTTAGTCTCTGTTTTAGACCTGTTTTAGTCCTGTTTTAGTCCTGCTTTAGTCCTGCTTTAGTCCTGTTTTAGTCCTGCTTTAGTCCTGCTTTAGTCCTGTTTTAGTCCTGTTTTAGTCCTGGTTTAGTCCTGCTTTAGTCCTGTTTTAGTCTCTGTTTTAGTCCTGATTTAGACCTGTTTTAATCTCTGTTATAGTCCTGCTTTACTCTTGTTTTAGTCTTCTTTAGTCCTGCTTCTCTTTGCTGTCAGAACAGTGAGTCTAACAGTTCATTGTTCATCTAAAACTGCTTCACATCAGTACATTTCGGGTGTTTGTGTGACATTCCGAGGTGCTTCTGCTTCAGTCTGTCGAAGCTCAAGGTTGAAGTGAAATCCGAGACTCGTGCAGGTCAAAACAAAAACACCGGCCGACTCTTTGTCCTGGTTTAATCCCTGGTTTCTTTTATCTCACGTTACTTTTATTCTCAAACGTGAGCCGTGATTCTGAAGCGACCGCGTTGTTCTCAGTCGAGTTTCAGCTCAAAATATCCAAAGAAATAAAGCCAAAACAGGTTCCGCATCAGTTGAACTTTCCATAATAGGCTACATTTACTCAGTTTTGTTTAGTTCTGTTCACAAATGTTGCTTTTTTTTGCTCTCAAGTGGCAGTTTTATATTAATTTAACAGCATTTTTAGCCTCATTTGAACTGATTTACAACCCAAACTTTTTACTCAACGTACCAAAAGTAGCATTTTTTCCTCCAGTATCATTTGTTTTACTTTTATGTTGCATCTAAAAGGTTTATTTGTTGAGAAATAACTATAAAAAATGACAATAATACCGTGAACGAGGTCTAATCCGGTCCGAGTCACTCACATTCAACAGGCTGCCTGCACCTTTTTCTTTGTCTTTAATAGATTTAAACAGAAAAGTTTAGATTTTAGGCCTTAAAAAGTCTTTAAATTGCTTTTATAGGTCTTAAATTTTTGAATGAAACGATTTCTGTCAGATTTCCCAAACTTCTTCACACTGATGCAGCTTAATTTAACAGCTACACTGTAAAAAATATAAGGCAGTTTAACTTAAAAATGTAAGTACAATTTCTGCCTCAAAGTTTTATGTTGATTAAACTCATGTGCGTGAGTTGTCTGATATTCTCTCTTTCTCTCTTTCTTTCTCTCCTTTCTCTCTTTCTCCACTCTCTCTCTTCCCCCGTCTCTCTCTCTTTCCCTTCCGCCTCTTCCCCTCCCTCCTCTCTTCCCCTTCCCCCTTTCTCCCGCTCTGCCCTTCTCCTTTCCCCCCCTCCTCAGTTCCCCCCCTTCCCTCGTCCTTCCCTTCTCCCCTCCTCGTCTGTCTCCTCCCTCCCTTCCCCCCCTCTCTTACCACTCCACCTCCCTCCTTCTTCTTCTCCTTTCCTCTCTTCTTTTCCCCCTTCGTCCTGCTCTCCTGTCCCTCCCCTTCTCTCCCTCTCTCTCCTTCTTCCCTCTTCTCCACTCCCCCTCCCCTTCTCTCTCCTCCCTCCTCCATCCTCCTCTCGTATCCGCCCTTCCCTCCTCCTCAGCCTCTTCCTTCTCTCTCCCTTCTCTTCCCTTCTTCTTTCTCCTTCCTTCTCCCCTCCTTTCCCCTCCCTCCCCCTCCTTGGTCCAATCCTTTCCTCCTCTCCCCCCTCACTTCCCTTTTCCCTCTTCCCTCCTCCTCCTTCTTTCCCTTCTTCTTCCCCTTCCTCCTTCCTCCAGATCCCTCCTTTGCGCTCCTCCCCTCTCTCTCTCGCTCTTTTTTTTTATTTTCTCCCGTTCCACTCTCTCTCCTCTCATTTCACCCCTTCTCTATTCCATCCATTGATCCTTTCCATCTTTCCTTTCTCCCTCTCCGTACTCCCTTCTTCTTCCTTTTCCTTCCTTTCTTCTTCCCTTCCTCTCCTTGCTATCTCCTCTCTTCCCCCTTCTTTCTATCTTCTCTCTCCTTTCCTCCCCTCCTCTCCTCCTTCTTCGTTCCCTGTCTCTCTCTTTTCTACTCCTCTCTTTTCTCTCCCCTCTCTCTCTCCTCTTCTGTTCTCTCTCTTTTCCACTCTCTCTCTTTCCTCCCCTCTCCTCTCTCTTTCTCCCCTGTATCTCTTTCCTACTCTCTCTTTCTTCTTTTCCCTCTCTCTCCTCTCTCTCTCTTTCTCCCTGTACTCTCTTTCTTACTCTCTCTTCTCTTTCTCTCCTTTCTTCCGTGTCTCTCTCTCTGTCTCTTTTCTCTCTCTCCCTTCTTCCCCTGTCTCCTTCTCTCCTCTTTTTCTCTTCTTTCTCTCCCCCCCTCCTTTATCTTTCTTCCCTTCCTCTTTCTCTACTCCTCTCTCTTTCTTTTCCCCGCCCTCTTTCTCTCACATCTTTTTATTTTTTTTTTTTTTTTTTTTTTTCGTTTGTTCTTTTTTTTTTCCGCCCCCCCTGTATCTCTTTCTCTACTCTCCTCTCTCTCTCTTATCTCTCTCTTTCTTACCACTTCCTCTCTCTCTTCGCTCTTCCTTCCTTCTTCACTATTGTTTACCCCAGCGCATCCTCTCTCCCCCTCCTTCCCTCCCCTGCCCCTCTCTCCTCACCCTCATTCCTCTTCCCCCTCCCCTCCCCCTCCCTCACCTCCCCCCCCTTCCCACCCTCCTCTCCTCTCCCCCCCCTCCCCCATCCCCCCCATTTGCCCACCCCCCCCCCGTCTCTCCTACCCGTCCACTCTCTCTCCCCTCCACTCCCTCCGTCCTACTCCCTCTTTCTTCTGTCTCTTCTCTTCTTCTTTTTCTTCTGTCTTTTCTTTTTCTCTCTTTTTTTTCTTTTCTTTTTCTCTCTTCTTTTTCTTATTCTCTTATTCTTCTTTTTCTTCTTTTCTGTCTGTCTTTTGTTGTCTCTTCTTTCTTCTTCTCTCTTTTTCTTTCTCTTTTCTTGCTATCTTTTTTCTTCTTTCTTTGTCTTCTTCTTTTTTGTTTCTTACTGTTTCTTTTTTTTCTTTTTTCTTTTCTTTCTTTTGTCTCTTCTTCTTTCTTTTCTCTTTGTCTGTCTTTATTCCCCTCTTCTCACCCCTCCTCTCCTCTTTCTCTCTCCCTCTCCAGCCTCAATTGATACACCTAATTCGACAACGCATTCAGTTGACACTGCATCAGCTGCTTCGTGAGTCGGGAGGGATGTACATATGCGCTCGTGGAGTCTACAGCGCTTACTAGACTCTTGTGACTCGGCCGATCTATTCTCAAGTCTGGATCTCTGTAAGCCTCAGGATTTCTAAACCTTGCGCCGCCTGACTCCGTCTGGCATTCGTCCTTCTCTTAATCGCGCCACATTACCCAGGAAGTTAAATGTCTCAGATCTTTATAACCGTCGCCAAGCCGGATCTCTCTGTCTCTTTCTTCTCCTCTCGTTTTTCTCCTTTCTCTCTCCCCTCTCTCTCTTCTTCTCTTTCTCCTCTCTCCCCTTCTCTCTTTCTTCTCTCTCTCCTCTTCTCCTTCTTTCCCCCTCTCTCTCTTTCCCCCTGTCTCTCTCTCTCTTCTCCCCCCCTCTCTCTCTCTTTCTCTCTCCCTCTCTTCCCCTGTCTCTTTCTCTCCTCTCTTTTTCTCTCTTTCTCTCCCCCCTCTCTCTCTTTCTCTTTCTTCCCTGTCTCTCTTTCTCTACTCTCTCTCTCTTTCTTTTCCCTCTCTCTCTCTCTTTCCCCTGTATCTCTTTCTCTACTCTCACTCTTTCCCCCTCTTTCTCTCCCCCCTCTCTCTCCTCTCTCCTTCTTCCCTGTCTCTCTCTCTCTTTCTCTCCTCTCTCTCTCTCTCTCCTCTCTCTCTCTCTGTTTGTTTTTTTTCTAAATTAAACTTCATGTCAGTGTTGTTTTCATCCGTTCTACTCTTTGTTGACAGAATCTGAGCCACCACACTGTAAAAAATAAAATGCACTTCAACTTAAAATGTAAGTTCAATTTCTGCCTCAAAGTTTTATGTTGATTTAACTAATATACGTGAGTCTGTCTGACATTCTCTCTCTTCTTTCTCACTCTTTCTTCATTTTTCTCCCTTTCTCCTCTCTCTGTCTCCTCCCTGGCTCTCCTCTCCACTGCGTCTGATGCTTTCTTTCTTTTCTCTCTCTCTCTCTCCTCTTCTCTCAGTTTCTCCTCTCTCTTCCCCTTTCTTTTTCTCTCCTTTCGCTTCTCTCTCATTCTCTCCTCTCTTTTTTATCTCCTGTTTCTCTCTTTCTCTCACTCGCTCTTCTCTCTCTTTTTCTCTGTTTCTTTCTCTTCTCTCTCTTTCCTTTCTGTCTTTCTCTCCCCTCTTTTTCTCTTCTATTTCTCTCTTTCCTCCTGTTTCTTTCTCTTCTCTTTCTCTCCCTCTCTCTTTCGCTCCTCTCTCTCTCTCTCTCTCTTTCCTTTCTCTCTCCTATTTCTCTTTTTCTCTCCTCTCTTTTTCTCTCCTATTTCTCTCTTTCTCTCCTGTTTCTTTTTCTTTCTCTTCTCTTTCTCTCCCTCTCTCTTTCGCTCCTCTCTCTCTCTCTCTTTCCTTTCTCTCTCTCTCTCTCTCTCTCTTTCCTTTCTCTCTCATATTTCTCTTTTTCTCTCCTCTCTTTTTCTCTCCTATTCTCTCTTTCTCTCCTGTTTCTTTCTCTTCTCTTTCTCCCTCTCTCTTTCGCTCCTCTCTCTCTTCTCTCTCTCTCTTTCCTTTCCCTCTCCTATTTCTCTTTTCTCTCCTCTCTTTTTCTCTCCTATTTCTCTCTTTCTCTCCTGTTTCTTTTCTTTCTCTTCTCTTTCTCTCCTCTCTCTTTCGCTCCTCTCTCTCTCTCTCTTTCCTTTCTCTCTCCTATTTCTCTTTTTCTCTCCTCTCTTTTCTCTCCTATTTCTCTCTTCTCTCCTGTTTTCTTTCTCTTCTCTTTCTCTCCCTCTCTCTTTCGCTCCTCTCTCTCTTTCTCTCTCTCTCTTTCCTTTCCCTCTCCTATTTCTCTTTTTCTCTCCTCTTTTTCTCTCCTATTTCTCTCTTTCTCTCCTGTTTCTTTTTCTTTCTCTTCTCTTTCTCTCCCTCTCTCTTTCGCTCCTCTCTCTCTCTCTCTCTTTCCTTTCTCTCTCATATTTCTCTTTTTCTCTCCTCTCTTTTTCTCTCCTATTTCTCTCTTTCTCTCCTGTTTCTTTTTCTTTCTTCTCTTTCTCTCCCTCTCTCTTTCGCTCCTCTCTCTCTCTCTCTCTTTCCTTTCTCTCTCATATTTCTCTTTTTCTCTCCTCTGTTTTTCTCTCCTATTTCTCTCTTTCTCTCCTGTTTCTTTTTCTTTCTCTTCTCTTTCTCTCCCTCTCTCTTTCGCTCCTCTCTCTCTCTCTTTCCTTCTCTTTTTCTCTCCTCTTTTTTCTCTCCTATTTCTCTCTTTCTCTCCTGTTTCTTTTTCTTTCTCTTCTCTTTCTCTCCCTCTCTCTTTCGCTCCTCTCTCTCCTCTTTCCTTTCTCTCTCCTATTTCTCTTTTTCTCTCCTCTCTTTTTCTCTCCTATTTCTCTCTTTCTCTCCTGTTTCTTTTTCTTTCTCTTCTCTTTCTCTCCCTCTCTCTTTCGCTCCTCTCTCTCTCTCTCTCTCTCTCTCTCTCCTCTCTCTCTCTCTCTCTGTCTGTCTCTCTCTCTCTCTTATAACTTAAAAGTCTAAGTTGTAAATCTTTGACTCACATTGTTAAGTTATATCAACATAAAGATTTAAGTTAGTTTAACTTTTTGGCCTTAGAATTTTTTACAGTGCACAATGAAATAATGTCTTTAAAGGTGCATTGCGTAAGTTAAAATGTCCAATATTACGATATATATCAAATTACGGTCCACTGGCCCGGGCCTGGATGTGCGTCATGATCAGCAGAATCACCCCAGCAGCGCCTGAAGGGTTAACACAGGCAGAACATGCAAACTCCACTCAGAGACGTCCACAGATCTGTCCTCACGCTCGGCTCGGCTTCGGTCTCACGTTCTGCGGCACATTCTTTAGCTTGTTTTGGTTCCACTTTAACGTTTCCAGATGTTTTAGACTTATGGACATTTTTCTCAGACACAAAAACAGAAAGGCTTTGGTCGTTTACAGTAATGGTTTGTTTACAGTAATGAGGTTTGTTTACTGTTTGTTTACTGTAATCTTAAAGCCGTCAGTCTCCAGGAAATGTTCCCACTTTGCAGAGTCTTTAAAGCCCACGTGATTATCATGTTTTTGTAATTATGAGTTTGTTTGATCTGATTGTTCCAGTTTTACAGCAGCAGAGTTACAAGTTATGAAGAGAGAAGAAAGAGAGAGAGAGAGAGAGAGTGAGAGAGAGAGGGAGAGAAAGAGAGAGAAGAGAGGGAAAAGAGAGAGGGGGAGAGGAAAAGGGAGAGAAATAAGAGAGAGGGGGAAAGTGAGAGAGAGAGAGAGTGAGAGAAAGAGAGAGAAAAGAAAGAGGGGAGAGGAAAAGAGGAGAGCGAAGAGAGGGAAGAAATAGAGGGGGAGAGAAACAGGGGAAAAGGGAGAGAAATAAGAGAGAGGGGAGAGGGATAGAGAGAGGAGAGAGAAAGAGAGAGGGAGAGAAAGAAGCGAGAGGGAGAAAAAGGAGAGAGAGGGAGGAGAGTGAAAGAGGGAGAGGAAGAGAGGAGAGAGGAAGAAAGGAGAAAGAGAGGGAGAGGAAGAGAGGAGAGAGTAAGAAAGGAGAGAGGGAGAGGAAGAAGAGAGAGGGAGAAAAAGGAGAGAGAGGGGAGAGAGGAGAGTCAAAGAGGAAGAGAGAAAGGAGAGAGAGAGGAAGAAAGGAGAAGAGAGAGAAAAGAGAGAGAGAGAAGAGGGGGGCGAGAAGAGAAGGGCGAGAGGAGAAAGAAGAGAGAGAAAGGAGAGAGAGGGATGGAGAGAAGAGAGAGAAAAGATAGAGGGGGAGAGTGAGAGAGGGAGGGAGAGAGAGAAAGAAGAGAGAGGAGAGTGAGAGAAGAAAGAGAGAGGGGGGAGAAAAGAGAAGGAGAGAGAGCAATGGAGAGAGAAGAAAGAGAAAAAGGAGAAGGAGGGGGAGAGTGAGAGGGGGGAGAAAACAGAGAGAAAGGAGAGAGAAGGGAAAAGAGAGAGGGAGAGGAGTGAGAGATAGAGAGAGCGAGAGAGGAAAGAGAGGGAGAGAAAGGAGAGAGAGAAGAGAGAGAGAGAGAGGGTTACAAAGTGCACATAGGAGCCCGGAAAGAAAGAAGAATTCATGTCATAGAAAAACTAGTTCAGTGCAGCAGATGCGTTCGCCAGTAAAGTTGGAGATTTTGTGGAAAGTTGGTGGCGACTGTCCCGGTTGGATCAGAATCGGTGTGGACTTGTAAAGTTATACCCCTAAGATGAGGGTCACTCCAGACAGCTCTATCTGGTAAAGACATGTTACAGTCACCAGACAATCATAAAAACATAAAAGTAGATGGACAGATGTTTTTCTCTCTAACTCCATCACTGTCCTCATGTCTCTTCTCCTCGTTCAGATCCAGAATGCTGGTGTCCCTGCTCCTGCTGTGTGCCTGCCTCTGCGTCTGTCCTGTGCCTGTCTCTGGAGGTAAAGTGCTGGTGTTTCCTCTGGATGGCTCTCATTGGGTGAACATGCGCGTGCTGCTGGAGGAGCTTCACTCTCGCGGACACGAGGTCACCGTCCTCAGATCTGTGGATGCGTGGTACATCAAAGCTCAGTCTACCTTTTACCGCTCCATCACCATAAACTCCACCATGGGCTTCAGCGAGAAGGAGTTCGGCTCCTTCACGGCTCGTATGGTGCGTCTGAGGAGAGAAGGAGCATCTGTGTGGAGGAGGGTGTCTCTGGAGATGGAGATAGTCAGGTCCTTCTTTGAGATGAACAGGTGAGTGACGATTGTTGTGCTGCTGCAGTGTCAGGTTTACATGTGAAGTTGATGTAAACCAGCGTCTTGGTTATGCAGCGAGTAATCCTGAACCTGCGTCTGTGGATTTCAGCCCCATGAGGCGATGTAACTGTGGGAGAAGCAGAGTACTTTAGGACATAACATACAATATGGTATGATATGGACTGACGATGAGACAAAGAGGCTGAACTGGGATCATATTTGCAGCATTTTTAAAAAAATCTTTTTTTAATTAAATAAGAAGTTCCACTGACACTCAGGTTTTAGTGACCATAAACTTTAGGCTGGAGACTCCAAACTGATACCTCTCCGTAAGTTTGAATTTCCCACACTATCTTGTACACAACACAGTATCACTAGATGGTGTACATTTACCACGACACAAAAACAGCGTACTTTGAGCACGAGTTCACAGCTGTTTTGAGTACTTACGTCGTACATTTAGCACGATATGAAAAAGTGTAAAAATGACACGAGTTTTGGTTGCAGCCACGCGGGGACGTTTTCTTCAGGTGGAACGGTTAAGTTTAGGCTTCAAGTTACTAAAATGGGTAAGTTTAGGTCTGGAGCTTGGGGCAGGTTAAGATTAGAATTAGGATTTCATTAATATTCATAAATAAGAACAGTCTTAACAACCACCATTGAAATGAACTGGGACTGCGACGCATAATTAAACATAATTACACATAATTACGCAGGACACCCGTGAACTCGTGCTAATCATACGTAATTTACATGTCCTGTAATGTCGTGGTAAATGTAGGCTTTCTTGTGAGATCGGGCTCGATTATATTATCACCTGAATAATCACATTTTCTGACTGCACAGTTACAGCGTGGTTAGAGCTCTGGCTTCCTAACAAGGAGATTCGCATCTTTCGACTTCTCTGGGGGGAATTTGTATGTTCTCTTTTGTCAGATCACATCCAAAAACCTCCAAGTCAAGTTTTGGTCACCAGGATGATAGATCGCAAATGTGTGAGGCTATAGTTTAAGTGGATCAAAAACTGACTAAAGCATCTTAAAACCTCTGTACATCCCAGTACCTTGTCCTGGCTCTTTTGGCGATGCTTCCATTGAATCTCCAGTAAGACCCATTTTTTCAAAGTTTAAGCTCTACAGTGCAAACTAAAGGATCTTCAGGTACTTTAACCTATGCTCTGCCGTCACGTACATGTATGAACCCTGCCACTGTCCACTGTTTCCCTGGACAAGGGTAATGATTGAATAGTCAAATTCATAGAGTAACCTGATCGTCTGGATTTTTACAGGCAGGTCGTTCAGATGTTGGGAGAAATGTTCGAGAACCAGAAGCTAATGCAGCAGCTGAAAGACGAGAAATATGACCTGGTTTTGGCGGATCCAGCCATAGGAGCAGGAGTTTTCTTGGCACATCGCCTGGGTTTGCCTCTGGTGCTGAACGTTCGCTGGACTGTTCAAGGAGAGGGTCATCTGTCCATCGCTCCAACGCCTCTGTCCTACGTGCCCATCCCCATGACTGAGCTCACAGACCGCATGAACTTCCTGCAGCGCGTCAAGAACATGCTGATGTACTTCTTCACACGCTTCCAGATCTGGTACGTAACCGACCCCAACTACAAGCCCTTCGTGCGCAAATACTTCGGCCCGGATGTGCACTACATGGAGTTTTTCCAGTCGGCCGACATCTGGCTGATGAGAAACGACTTCACGTTTGAGTTTCCACGACCCACCATGCCAAACGTGGTCTACATGTCGGGATTCCAGTGCAAACCGGCCAAACCACTGTCTCCAGAGCTGGAGGAGTTTGTGCAGAGCGCAGGTGAGAGAATCAGTCTGTATTATCTGCTGTTTACCTCAGGGATGTAGTCAAGTCTCAAAGAGTGTTGCCCCGTTTCCATAGACTCAGGGCGGTCTGGTACAGTCCTGTGCTGTTTCCGTTCCGCCCTGCTTGCTGAGTCTGTAGTGAGATGTTTGAAACAGAAAAAACACAGGCTCCGGTGAAAACCAAATAGAAAAGAGCAGATAGCCAAGAATCCAGCCTGGCCACGCTTTCTTAACACAGGTCACACCATGTGATGCTTAGATAAATGATGTTTGTTCCACAGGAGAACACGGCGTGATCGTGATGCTCTTAGATAAATGATGTTTGTTCCACAGGAGAACACGGCGTGATCATCATGACCCTGGGCACGCTGGTGGCTGAACTTCCTGAGGACATCACGGAGGAGATCGCTGCTGCGTTCGCTGAGCTTCCTCACAAAGTGGTTTGGAGACACAAAGGCAGAAGACCGTCCACGCTGGGGAACAACACTCTGCTGGTGGACTGGCTCCCACAGAACGACCTGCTCGGACACAAACAAACCAAACTGTTTGTAGCCCACGGAGGAACCAACGGCATCCAGGAGGCCATCAGCCACGGCGTTCCTCTGGTAAGAGTATGTTACTATAGCAACAACCACATTGTGCCTCTGGTAAGAGTCTGTTATTATAGCAACAACCACGCGCCTAACCTGGCTCACGCCAGATGGATCTGTGTTGAACTACGATTTAAGTTCTTCCGCAGTATCCATCTGGAACTTGACTCGCTGAAAGCATTCGGGAAAAGGTGAGGCATTTAGTGAAATACTTCGAGCTGATTGGACGTAGGGCCTACCTTATTTGTGCTTTGCTTAACTCGTAATGGTGTATCTAATGTCCGCTTGGATAGAACAAGTATGTGTCACACATACTGCTTTCAAAAAGAAATTACTCCATATTTCTGCTAAAACTGCATCAAAAGCAGCAGACAACACGTAAATCCACGGAAGTCGCCATCTTTGTTTAGCTTGAATCAGACTCGGCGCTAACAGCCCGTGTTAGCCCGCCCTGCTACAATGTGATTGGGCCTTAAACCATGCTGCTGTGATGCGAGTGGGCCGTAACACCGCTGGTTCGGACTCTCAAACCAATCGGGCGGCTGGAAGGCCAGATGGTTTATTTTGTGTTTGTGAATTCACAAATATCACAAGGTAAACCATCTGGGTGGCCAGGTTACAACGCGCCTGAATCGCATTGGAAAGTCATAAGGTTTACGTAACATTTTGTTTATATGGAATGGATAAGTCTCCTAACTGATTCCACATCCTGCATATCCGCCTCAGAACAACTCTGATTTGACCTCTGATGCAATTTGTCTTCGCCAGGCTGTGAAGCCCCGAGGACAACGAGAAGAGCATATATAAATAAAAGCTTTCATAAAAAAGCTCTTTATTTTGCTGCAGGAGTGCAAATAACTTATGCGTTTGATAAGTTATTTGCATTAGGCTATTACGTGAATGAGTCCGATGAAAAGTATTCTCCCGTCAGTGTTTCAGTGACATAAAGTAAAAGTTAACAGCCGACTGAGTCCAACTGGTAAAGCTGCTGTCCGGATAAACAAACAATACAAGTCCTGTGATCAAAATAAACTAAATGCAAAGAGTTTTTACTTTGAAATTCCAGACGTAGTTCACACTCAGTTTCCTGTTTGGTGTGCTCTGATCTGTTGAGCTTGATCTGGTCGGACTTGGGCGCAGAAGATTTTATCGTCGATCTGCAATTTTTACGGACTGCGTTGGAATGGCTGCGCTGACGCGCAGACCTGTGCAGAGCATATACGAGATGTGGAACAGACCTCATTCACTTCAAAGGCTGCCTATTTGCTGTAGGGATCATGGCGCAGCGCAGCGGATATGCAGGATGTGGAATCAGCCTGTTACTGTGGTGGGAAGGTTTATGTGCCCGGATGATCCGCATTATGTTCCTGATAGAGTTTCCCAAACAGTTCCTTGGAGCAGGTTTCAAACATTTATAGCAGTAAAAATATCAAGCACGGTGGCTGAGCGGTTAGCGCTCTTGCCAAGAGCAAGAGCGCTATCAAGAAGGTCGCGGGTTCGATTCCCTCACGGGCCGGGCCTTTCTGTGTGGAGTTTGCATGTTTCTCCCCGTGTCTGGGTGGGTTTTCTCCGGGCACTCCGGTTTCCCCCACCAACCAATAACATGCACGTGAGGATAATATCCTCCAGCTACGGTAGTCCTGACCAAGCCTAGCAAAAAGAACTGGAGATGGGTCCCCGAGCGCTGCACTGCGGCGATCACTGCTCCTGAGGAGATGCTCCAGAGGCATTGAAGGATGGGTCAAATGCAGAGGACAAATTTCACTACGGGGACAATAAAGTATACCTTACCTTACCTTACCTTACCTTACCAACATTACTTGGCCTGGATTGGCGTTTCTGAGCTGGTTCTCCAGCGTTGCTCCCTATGAGAGCAAGTGAGAGGAGAAGAAAGCAGAGCTTTAAAAACACTGTTTACAGCTGTGACTTCGACTGAGGATGTTGTCAGACGGTGGAAAGATTGAGTATGGTTTTGCTGAAACTGCCTGTTTAAGTGTGTTTTAACCATAAATGTGCAACGTTTGCCATTGAGTTAAATTTATTTTGACTGAAGAGAGCTGAGTGTACGTCTGATAGTTTAATGTCTCTGCCAGCAAAAGCATACTGGTGCATTTGAAAGTGTTTTAGTCTAACCTTGTGCTGTGCCATCTGCAGGTGGGACTTCCGCTCATGTTCGACCAGCAGGACAACTTCTTCAGGATGGAGGTGCGCGGCGTGGCCAAAGTGGTGGATGTTTCTTTAGTGAACAGAGAGATCTTCTTGTCTGCGCTGAAGGAGGTCCTGTACGAGCCCAAATACGCTCAGAACATGAAGCGGCTGTCGGAGCTGCACCGCGACCAGCCTCTGAAGCCGCTGGACAAAGCCATGTTCTGGATCGAGTTTGTGATGAGACACAGAGGAGCCAAACATCTGGTCAGTCAGTCCTACAAACTGTCCAAAGTCCAGTACTACTGCCTGGACGTGCTGCTGTTTCTGCTGGCGCTCACTGCTCTGGGCGTGTGCGCGCTCGCCAAGACGCTGCTGGTCCTGTGGAGGGTGCTGTTCTGCAGGAGCAGGAAGGACAAGATGCACTGAGCTCAGAGTAGAAGGACTGGTGTAGGAAACATACAACTCGAGTTAAGGAGCCTCCTTTGTAAAGGAGATTTTTTTTCACACAGATCTATTAAAGCCTCTGTGCGCTGTCCACCAGCAGTTTGTGATTTATAGATCCACCTGTAGCTGGATTCTTTGCACGAGAACCATAGGCCCTGTCCCAATGTCCACCCTTCCACTTTTGTGGCTGTCAAAAGCGCGTTCCCGCTGTGGGCTGGTGGTGTGTAGGGCGTCCCAATGGTCACAAACGGCCTTTAGCCCCGCCCTCTTCACACCCTCTATCCGCACTTCGGTGAAGCCCGCATGGAAGCGGACTTTGCTGAAGTTTTTTTACCCAGAGTTCTTTGCTGCGTGTACCAAAATGACAATGTCAGTTCTCTCTTAAAGTGACAGTAACGTAAAAATATAACAAACATTAAATAATATCCAGAAATCAAAGTAAATACAATCAAATTAATTTTGCTTATTAATACAGCTCAAAATATGTATGTATGAATGTAATATATGTCAAACAAGAATAGAATATTAACAAAAATATATATATTTTTTATGCAAACATAAGCATAAATGCACTGGATCCACCGCACTGCTCCTATTTGTTTTAGACAAAATCAGCAAATGATCCAAACTAAAGTGAGCTGAGGCTTTGTGACTTTAGTAGCAGTTTAATAACAGACACACGTGCGCTCCCTACAATGACTCGAATTACGCTCCACAAACAGCAAAAACACCACGTAGCCTATGTGCCAAACGCTCACTCTACAATGTCACAGCAATTATTTCCTACGTTCTCCCAAACAAACCGCGTGACCTTAGGACAGCTAGCGAGACAATTCATGTCTCACTTCTCCCAAACAGACTGTGCCCTGCAGCTGCAAGTGTCACAAACAAACCGCAGTGTATCCACTTACCTTCTTAAAAAGAAGAAACAAAGAAACAATGGGTCCATATTCAATTAAAACGGAGTCCTCAATGCGAGCCTTTCTGTCAAAAGTCTGCGCGTTGAGCTTCATAAATCTTCGTGATCAAAGCCTGACGCTTACACAGGAGAATGTCGCCAAACACATAATATAATCCAAACTTTGCCGTAACATCCTCCTCCTCATCGCCGCAGTTGAAAGTAGAATCCTAAATGTGAACTACTGCTGGGCGCGTCTCTAGTGCAGCCAAATAAGTCAGAAATATATGTAATCCAGCCTTATTTATCTATCCCTTTTACCCAGGTAAAGAAAGAGGTAAACGATTTTATGTCAAAAGCAGTTGTTGTGTCGCTCCTTTGTTCCAGCGCCGCGTATAGTGAGAAAGTGAAGCTTAACTCGCTCCATGTGGGAGTCCACATGAGAAACAGCTGATTCAGTGGCAGCGCTTTGTTTTGAGTTGTAACTGAACAGACTAGACGTGTGTTATAAATAACATTGTTAAAAGGCTGAAAAAATAGTCTTGGGCTTATAATTAACATTTGAAAAGAAGCAAGAACCGAAAAAAGAACCGTTAAGGAACCAGTCTTGAAAAGCAAGTACCGTTACAATTCCTGGCATCCAAAAAAATCTAACAATACCCAGCCCTAGTCATACGTGCGCTCTTGTCAGACGTCTTTACTCAGGCATGCAGTCGCAGCGTTTATCGGGGCCGCAGCACACACCAGGGTCGCAGCACACACCGGGGTCGCAGCACACACCGGGGTCACAGCGCACACCAGGGTCGCAGCGTTTATCGGGGTTGCAGCGTTTATCGGGGTTGCAGCACACACCGGGGTTGCAGCACATACTGGGGTCACAGCACACACCCCGGGGGTTGCAGCGCACACTGGGGTCGCAGCGTTTATCGGGGTCGCGGCACACACCGGGGTTGCAGCACATACTGGGGTCACAGCACACACCCCGGGGGTTGCAGCGCACACTGGGGTCGCAGCGTTTATCGGGGTCGCGGCACACACCGGGATCGCAGCGTTTATCGGGGTTGCAGCACATACCAGGGTCACAGCGCACACCGTGGTCGCAGCGCACACCATGGTTGCAGCGCACACCGGTGTCACAGCGCTTATCGGGGTCGCAAAGCACACCAGGGTCGCAGCGCACTCCGGGGTCGCAGCGCACACCGGGGTCGCAGCGTTTATCGGGGTCGCAGCTCACACCGGGGTCGCAGCACACAGCGGGGCACAAGTTTATAAACGAGAACCCAGAACTGACAACTCTGTGGTAAACTTTTTTTTTTTTTTCAAGGTTCACTGCAAACACTTTTAGATTGAATCACTACCATTTTTCTGTTGTTGTTTTTGATCAGTTTGTACATATCTCATGGTGAAAGAACTAAATTGTCCAATCTGCTCTTACATATTTTGTTATTTATTTGAAACCATTTCTTTCTGTGAATAAATGAGCTATTGTTTGTTCTCAAAGGTGTCTAATGTGTACATTTGGATAACTAAAGCAAATGAGACTAAATCTGCAGGACTGAACCAAGCGACTTGTGAATCAAATAATATTGGAATAACCCAATGACATTATTCTAATAACTGGAATACTAAAATCTGAATATTGTGTTGACATGAACAATCTTGATAACTGGGTTTTTCGAGCGCATGTAAACAAACTCATTATTGTCGCCTTTGACCGGCTGTTGTTATCAAACATTTACTTACTCAATCTGTGCGCTTAGATGCACGTAGGTCTGTGAACGCACCACTCCCTCCTGCTGCAGCCCTCTGTCCTAGTCCTATTTTAGTCCTGCTTCAGTCCTGCTTCAGTCCTGCTTTAGTCCTGCTTTAGTCCTGTTTTAGTCCTGCTTCAGTCCTGCTTTAGTCCTGTTTTAGTCCTGCTTTAGTCCTGATCCAGTTTTCTTCACTTTGGTTACAGAACACAGTAAGTATAGTTAATTTCTGACTTTAGAGTTTATTTACACTGTAACACTGTTTTTAGATGAATTCAAAATTTTTTTTCTAATTCTTGTCCATTTTCACATTTTCACCTAGCAGGAGTATAAAAAGTATAAGTATTAGGAGGAGTAGTTGTTGTTGTGATTTGTGACATTAGAAACAGACTTTCTTCGGAACCTTCAGGGTGCACAAACAGTTTTGGAGACTTTTGGATTTGTAAAATATAATAATCTATAATTGTGAGCGTCCTGGGCTGTGGAGTAGTTCTACACTGTAAAAGTGTTTTGTGCGCGACCTGGGCTGTTAAACACTGTAAAACTGTGTTGGTCAAACAGACTCATGTTTGAGCTTCTGATTAGACAGTCACATAATAATGATCCTGAACAGGTCCAAAGATCGGCTCTTTGCTGATAAAGCTTCTGTACTTTTTACACACTGACTCTTACTCACACTGATCCAGGTCAGCAGAGTTTGTCCACAGTTTACCCAGAGTTCTTGGTCTGGTCTTGAACTTGTTTTAATCAGGCCCCCAGTACATGTTTGAAAATAACTTTATCTCTTTCTTTTGCTTGACTTTGCTATGGAACATGTTTTTTTTTGTTTCTTAACATAAATCACATTTAATGCTCAAAATGATGACAGTCAAAGTATAACACAAACACACAGAGAGTCTTTTCTAGTGTGACAGACAGGTTTATAACTTTAATATAGAGCAGGGCTCGAGGCCACTCTGACTGGCTCTAAAGACCTCGTTGCGGCTCTTTGCACTCTGATTTGAGAAAAAGGATTTGTCAGTATTTCAAGTAATTTCTCGTTTTCATTTGTAAAATTATCAACAATACAATGAACACAAGAAGAGAGATTATTTGTGCAAGCATTTCCAAACAGGCCTATTTTTTGTAGAATTTATATGGATTATTATTTTTATCGTTAATACAATCTTTCTGATTGTAATTTGCTTTGAAAATAAGTTTATGTGGCTCTATTGCTGTTAAAGGTTAAAGACCTCTGATATTCAGGAACCAAAAATGGACTTTCAGGGGGTCCTTCTCCTGAAAGTTCAGTCCCTCGGCAGGTTGATGTCAAGAACATCTATAGGACAGAAAAGAGACAGCAAGAGTCACAAAAGTTCTCACACATTTACTGCACAGACAGATAAAAGGGCAGTTCAGTAGAAGTTGATGAGAAGTTAGTTGAACAGAGTTTAAAAATAAATATACAATGTACACATAAATCATCATGTTACACGTGATTACACGTTTGACCTTCTAACAACCATTTTTTAAAGCCTTAGAGAATGCTGGTAGTATAGGCACTTCTCTGATGTGTTCCAGGCCTGACCTGCTCCAGAAGCAAAAGACAGTTGTCCAAAAGCCTCGCCTCTCGATGCAGCTCTTGTTGTCCGATTGGAATTCCTTTTTACAAATTCTTTTAAAAAATGTGTACGTTAATATTAAGTCAGAATATATGATTATATATCCCAGTTCAGAAACTTGTATTTATCAGTTACAATAATGGTAACTGGTGGGCTTTTTGTCCAGTACAGTCCTACAGTCCTACAGTCTGTCCAAATGGACAGCATAATATAGAACAAAAATAAAAAGTAATTTTCTCGGGGATAAATAAAGTGATTTATCAATATATTATTATTGCAGGTCACATCTTGTTTTGAGAAATATAACCTCACATTCAATTGTTTGTTTCCCCATTTGTTGCACATGGATTTTAGTGGAGTAAGCGTATGGAGAAAAACATGTTTCTTCATTCTTCTTGGCCATTACAGATCTCATCATTACACTTCTCTAAAATAGAAATGTCACACATTTTGGTTCCAAATTTAAAGAATGTCCCAGATCGCAGTGCAAAAATAATCCACTTTCTGTTAAACTGAAGCCGACAGAGACAAGCTAACGACACTTCCTCCATCACTGTCCTCATGTCTCTTCTCTTCGTTCAGATCCAGAATGCTGGTGTCCCTGCTCCTGCTGTGCGCCTGCCTCTGCGTCTGTCCTGTGCCTGTCTCTGGAGGTAAAGTGCTGGTGTTCCCTCTGGACGGCTCTCATTGGGTGAACATGCGCGTGCTGCTGGAGGAGCTTCACTCTCGCGGACATGAGATCACCGTCGTCAGATCTGTGGACTCATGGTACATCAAAGCCCAGTCTCCCATTTACCGCTCCATCACCATAAACTCCACCACGGGCTTCAGTGAGGAAGAGTTTGGCTCCTTCACGGCTCAAATGGTGCGAATGAAGAGAGAAGGAGCATCTGTGTGGACCAGAGTGGCTCAGGAGATAGATATGTTAAAAGCCTTCTACGAGATGAACGCGTGAGTAACAATGCCTGTGACGCAAAGTCTGACTGATAGAGAATGGATCAACACTTTAAAATAATGTTTTAATGAATGGGTTTGGTTTTGGCAAACTGTTTGACTGACTGACCTGATCATCTTTTACAGGCAGATGGTTCAGATGATGGAGGAAATGTTCGAGAACCAGAAGCTAATGCAGGAGCTAAAAGATGAGAACTATGACTTAGTTCTGACAGACCCAGGGCTGGCGGCTGGAGTTTTCATGGCACATCGTCTGGGTTTGCCTCTGGTGCTGAACGTTCGCTGGACCATCCAAGGAGAAGGTCATGAGGCCATCGCTCCAACGCCTCTGTCCTACGTGCCCATCCCCCTGACCGAGCTCACAGACCAAATGAACTTCCTGCAGCGCGTCAAGAACATGCTGATGTACTTCTTCACACGCTTCCAGATCTGGTATGTGGCTGATTCCAACTACAAGCCCTTCGTGCTCAAATACTTCGGCCCGGATGTTCACTACATGGAGCTTTTCCAGTCGGCCGACATCTGGCTGATGAGAAACGACTTCATCTTCGAGTTTCCACGGCCCACCATGCCAAACGTGGTCTACATGTCGGGATTCCAGTGCAAACCGGCCAAACCTCTGTCGCCAGAGCTGGAGGAGTTTGTGCAGAGTGCAGGTGAGTAAATCAGTCTGTATTATTTACTGTTTACCTCAGGAATGTAGTCATGTCTAAGGAGTGTAGCCCTGTTTCATTGGCTCAGGTCAGGGCGGTCTGGTACGGTCCTGTGCTGTTTCCATTCCGTCCTGCTTGTTGAGTCTGTTGTGAGATTTTTGGACAAGAGAAAACACAGGCTCTGGTGAAATCCAGACAGAAATAAATAATGTTAATCACCAAACGACAACTTCATCATCTTGTTGCTCCAATCGACTTAACAAAGCCAAGCTTATATCTGAATTAGGCCTGGCCATGCTGTCTGAACTCACCCATGTGATGCTCTTAAATAAATGATGTTTGTTCCTCAGGAGAACACGGCGTGATCATCATGACCCTGGGCACGCTGGTGGCTGAACTTCCTGAGGACATCACAGAGGAGATCGCCGCTGCGTTCGCTGAGCTTCCTCACAAAGTGGTTTGGAGACACAAAGGCAGAAGACCGTCCACGCTGGGGAACAACACTCTGCTGGTGGACTGGCTCCCACAGAACGACCTGCTCGGACACAAACAAACCAAACTGTTTGTAGCTCACGGAGGAACCAACGGCATCCAGGAGGCCATCAGCCACGGCGTTCCTCTGGTAAGAGTCTGTTACTATAGCAACAACCACATTGTGCCTCTGGTAAGAGTCTGTTACTATAGCAACAACCACATTGTGCCTCTGGTAAGAGTCTGTTGCTATAGGAACAGCCACGGCGCAATTTCCCTACGGGGACAATAAAGTATACCTTACCTTACCTTACCTGGATCGCATTGGAAAGTCATAAGGTTTACGTAACATTTTGTCTATATGGAATGTATAAGTCTCCTTCTAACTGCCACCTTACAGGCTGATTCCACATCCTGCATATCCACCACAGAACACCTCTGATTTGACTTCTGATGCATTTTGTCTTTGCCAGGCTGTGAAGCCCTGAGGACCACGAGAAAAGCATGCATAGAGAGTACAAATTTATTAAATAAAAGTCCTGTGATCAAAATTAAGTCAATGCAAAGTGTTTTTACTTTGAAAATACGTGCGTAGTTCACCCTCTGTTTCCTGTTTGGAAAACAGGTCGAACTCGGGTGCAGAAGATTTTTACGTTGATCTGCAATTTTTTCGGAGGGTGTTGGAATGGTGGAGCTGAGGGGCAGACTTGTGCAACACATATGTGTGGCATGACAAGGGTTCTAGCTGAGCAGAAATAAAAAGTGGTGTAAATGAATGTTTTAACCTTAGCTGTAAACTTGTTTGATACATCTGAAGATGCCACATATACAGCTGCTCTGTATGCAACTGTAGCCTTCAGCCTGGGGCCAATATCATCAGACGGTATCCAACCTTCACCGGGTGTTTCGACCCTTAACCGTAACACCCTCTGGTTGGTGGGTCAGCAGTGGTGGCCAAATCACTGCCCATCAGCCCCAGGCGTCCAACCCTCTTCCTCCTTTTTATGCCACAACCAACAAGAGGCTCTTTCTGCTGCCTCTCCAATCCTGCGAACTGCCACCTTTCTTTCCCTTCCCACTATACCTAAAGTAGTGAGTAGTGACCAAACAGACTGTGCTGGGAATCCCCTTCACCCCACCTCCACCGGAAACAGCCATGCTCTTTCTTTGCACTCCATAACGAGATCCTGATACTTGAAGGATTTCCTTTCAGGGGCTTCTTCACAGCTCTCTTCCCAAGGAACCGTCAATTCGACCAAAATGACCTTTTTTGCATGTTCTGACCAGATGACAATATCTGGCCTCAAGGTGGTTTGGACGATAGGTGGAAAACACAACTTCCTTTCCGGGTCTACTCTCATTTCCCACCCTTGTGCCCTTTGGAGGATGTTGTATTTGATTGTCTTTGTTCAAAACGCTTGTTCTCCTGCTCTGACAAAGTGCATTGATGGCTTGCACACCTTGAGTGGTTGTTGCGGCCTTTTTCTGGCTTGTTCTAGGATGTCTGCCAATACCAAGAGCACTTTGTTATGTCGCCATCTGTACCTCCCCTGATTGAGAGCTGTATGACATCCAGAAAGGATATGAGCTAGCATCCCTTATTTCCGCATAATTTGCATAGCGGGTCTTCTCTCAGCCCCCATCTGGCGAGATTAACAGGGGATGGTAATGTGTCATGCAGGAAACTTATTCAAATGGGTTTTAGCCTCCACAGTTCGGCCCACGAAACCTTCCTCTGTGGAAGTTCCCATTTTGTCCACGCTCCCTGTGTTGTTAATTCCACAGCTCTAGCCTTCCGTGCTTCTTCCTGAGTCCTAATTTCTGCCTGTATTCTCTTGCGCTTGTTCGCATCGCTTGACTTTTTCCACTTGTGAAAAGGAATGATTCCCAACCCCTGACGATTAGTGCAGAAATTACCAATAATGTCTTTTAACTGAAGAGAGCTTTCTGCTTGTCTGAGAGCTGTATCATTTGCGACCTGATCTTGTTGTTACACCTACACTGCTAACTACTTCAACTTTAGAGTCTCAAAGCATCATTGTGACCCGGCATTTTGCTACTTTAAACTCCTCTGTGACAGATGAAAAAGGGAGGTGGAGTTGTCCTGACCTAATATACAGTCCAACCGAAGTAAAACTGGGGGGAATGCCAAGCCACTTCCTCAAATGCTTGGTAATTTTCCTCTCCATCCCCTCAACCACAGACATTGGTATCTCATAAACTGTTAGTAACCACATTAGCCTTGGTAACATTCCAAATCCAGGACTTGAATTTGCCTGGCAGCCCTGATCTTTCAATTCTTCCTAACCTTTTGTCTACTTGTTTTCCCATGCTTGAAATATTGTTCCGATTGGTGAGAGTGTCATCATACCACTTTCCCAGGCATTTTATGGGATTCTTTGTTATTGTAGGAATCTCTTCATCTTGGACATGAAGCTTGAACGCATCAGTTACTTTGCCTTTCCTTATCACCATGCTTCGTGATTTTTTTGGATTAAAAAACATTCTTGCCCATGAGGCCACATCTCCCAGAGTTTTCAAGACCCATCTTGCCTGTACATGTGATGCAGTTGTTATAGTTAGGTCGTCCATAAAACCTCTTATTGGGGGCTGCCTGCTTCCTGCAGCAGCCACTGGTCCTTTGGCTTCTGCAGCTGCCGCTGTACTGTAATTAGGAGGTTCATCCCCATGATGAAAAGGATAGGAGAAACTGTGCATCCAGTCACGATACCTTTCTCAAGGTTCTGCCATGCTGTGGTAAATTTAGTAGCTCTAAAACGTAGTTTAAATCCTTCCAAATACCTGTCCCGGTGGCTCTCTGGGTCTGGTTGGTCGTCCCTTGTGGCTCCTCAGACGTGTTCCTGGTGGCTTTCGTTTTGGGTTCTCTCGCCCATGGGCGGGCGGGTGGATGGATGCCGGGGCGAGCATGGTCTCCTTAGCCGAGATGGCAAAACAAAAACTTAAAAGGTTTCTGGAACAGTGACATAATAAAAAGGCTGTACAACACAAACATACACAAAACACACAAGTCACACACGCACTCAGAACATGGGACCAGAGGGAGGAAGGGGGGAAAGAGAAAGGTGCCCTGTCTAGGCTACCCCATGTACATGGGACACAGCCTTGGTAGGTAGATAGATAGATAGATAGATGGATGGATGGATGGATGGATGGATGGATGGATGGGGCATTGACATATATGCATTAGCAAGATCTAGCCAAACGACAGCTAGATTGCTCTTACTCCTTTTGGCCTCCTGGATCAAATAACTGATCATGCTGGTATGTTCAATGCAACCCGAGAACCCTGGAATGCCTCCTTTCTGCACTGAAACATCTACGTAGCCATTCCCTGTCATGTAGGCTGTCAGACGTCTTGCCAAAATTGAGAAGAAGATCTTGGCCTCTACATTCAGCAGAGAGATGGTGCAGAACTGGTCGACTGAAGTAGATTCCTTTTCTTCTGCCAATTTCCAGCATGTTGGTATGGAACCCTTAGCCCAAACTTTATGAAGAAGTTTCCACAAGCTACGAAGCAGCCATGGGCATTTTTTGTAGATTTTATATGGCAAGCCATTTGGTCCTGGGGCTGATGCTGACCGAGCCTTCTTTATCATGTCCACCACTTCTTTCCAGGATGTTTCACTTGTGTCAAGATCCTTTATAGGGGAGGCTGCTCTACAGATTTTTTGGTAGCAGCCCAGATCTTTGTTCCTCAGTGTGTCACAATGAGCTGTCCTTAAATAATTCTCCACTTCAGCTTGGGAACTTCACAAGTTGCCAGATCTCATTTCTCCTAACAAACTTTTGGTAAACCTATAAGGATCTCTGATAAACTGGGCCCTCTTCGCCTCTCTGCCTTTCCTCAATTTGTGGAGTCTTTCAGCCTTTCTTAGTTTGCGTAGCTGGTCCCGGAGTCCTGATGTCAAGACTTTAACTCCTTTCTCCTCTTCTGTTGCTTTTTTAAACTGCTTTGTTAGAGTCCTGATTTCTTTCCTTAGGCCTTTGATCTTATTCTCCCTTCGATTTGTCCTTTTCTCCTTTGGGCCTGTTGCTGTACTTTACTCTAAACCAAACCCCTCTCTCGCCACATTATAGGTTAGCGTAGCTATAGTCTTCAGTTTCTCCTCCACCAATCCTGCAACCTTTGCTTCAAAAATCTTGTCTAAGTCCTCATCAAGTTTTTGCCATTCTTTGTCATCGCTCGTTCTTGGCCATTTTACCCTTCTCTTCTCAGGTTGGGCTTGTTGTTCGGAGGCATCAGGTCGGATGGTTGAGCTGTTCTGAGATGCGTCTGCTACTGAGAGATCTTCAGTACTTTGGTGTGCCTCCTGCCTGATGAAACACCACCCTGCGCTGTAACAGACTCTTCTCCACACTTGATCCTGGCTTGATGTATCTTTAGCCCCTTGATGTTCTTATATATCTTGCCACATTGGCATTTCACTTCTGGTGCCACCCCTGTCAGTGTTGTTTGCGTAAGCCTTCTCGTTAGTCGTGTGCCGGTCTCTGTTGTTGCCATAGAATCTGCTACAGAAAGGTCTCATTAAGCGTTTGCTAAACTAAATTATTACACAAATTGGAAAGCGCAACGGATTCGTACCTGATAGAGCGGAGGAAGGCGCACAACCTGACGGCAAAGCCCAAACAGACAGCGGTTGTATCAGAGACAGAGGAAAGGCTGAGGTCTGAACGGAGCTTTTATTCTAGGCGTCGCCCCCTACTGGTCACCGTCACATCTGCGAGATGTGGAACAGACCTCAGTCACTTCAAAGGCAGCGCAATTGCTGCAGGGATCGTGACGCAGCGCAGCGGATATACAGGATGTGGAATCAGCCTGTGACTGTGGTGGGAAGGTTTATGTGCCCGGATGATCCAGCTGCCTTATGCTCCAGGTGGAGTTCCCCAAACAGTTCCTTGGAGCAGGTTCCAAACATTTATGGCAGTAAAAATATCGAGGAACAGAGCTGTTTACAGTTGTGACTTCGACAAAGGATGTTGTCAGACGGTGGAAAGATTGAGCATGGCTTTGCTGAAACTGCCTGTTTAAATGTATTTTAACCATAAATATGCAACATTTGCCATTGAGGTCAATTTATTTTGACTGAATAGAGCTGAGTGTACGTCTGATAGTTTAATGTCTCTGTCAGCAAAAGCATACTGGTCCATTTGAAAGTGTTTTAGTCTAACCTTGTGCTGTGCCATCTGCAGGTGGGACTTCCGCTCATGTTCGACCAGCAGGACAACTTCTTCAGGATGGAGGTGCGCGGCGTGGCCAAAGTGGTGGATATTTCCTTAGTGAACAGAGAGATCTTCTTGTCTGCGCTGAAGGAGGTCCTGTACGAGCCCAAATACGCTCAGAACATGAAGCGGCTGTCGGAGCTGCACCGCGACCAGCCTCTGAAGCCGCTGGACAAAGCCATGTTCTGGATCGAGTTTGTGATGAGACACAGAGGAGCCAAACATCTGGTCAGTCAGTCCTACAAACTGTCCAAAGTCCAGTACTACTGCCTGGACGTGCTGCTGTTTCTGCTGGCGCTCACTGCTCTGGGCGTGTACGCGCTCGCCAAGACGCTGCAGGTCCTGTGGAGGGCGCTGTTCTGCAGGAGCAAGAAGGACAAGACGCACTGAGCTCACAAAGAAGAAGGACTGGTGTGTGAAACGTACAGATCAGGGGCCTCATTTATAAAGGAGATTTTTTCACACAGATTTATTAAAGCCTCTGCACTGTCCAACAGCAATTTATAGATCCACCTGTGGCTGGATTCTTCCCACAAGAAGAACCAACGTCATGCCACGCCCACACCACACAGGCCACGCCCTCACCACACAGGCCACGCCCTCATTACACAGGCCACGCCCTCACACACCTTCAATTCACCATAGCAAGCTGTCAAGCAAGCTTGACATCCAATCGAAACGAGCGTGCAGGAACAAAATAACAATGAACACAATTTAAGAGAGTTGACAGCTTAAATGCTCCACAAAGAGCAGAGGTTCTCAAACTATTTAGACCAAGACCCCCCAAAAAACCATGCCAGCAACTCGCGACCCCCACTTCAAAATAAAATAGACCTTTCTAATGACTTCAAGTTGTAAATCCAGTAAAAAAAAAGGGTTGACTCTTAATTATTTTAGTAGTTTGTTGTGTTATTTGACTGAAATTCATTACACCATACTGTAAAGTAAATCATTAATTTAATACAGAATGATATTTGTAAAATTACATCTTAAAATCATCTCGTGACCCCCAGAATTTGCTTCTCGACCCCCACTTTGGGAACCATTGGCGTAGAGGGAGGAGTCAGCTCTTGACTAATTCTAGTTCTGGCTGTGTCGTGCGCTCTAGTCAGGCGCACACCGGGGTCGCAGCACACACCAGGGCACAAGTTTATGAATAAGAACCCAGAACTAGAGTTTAGATTCTGGACTCGAACCCAGCCTGGCCGGGCCCACATTTCTCACTTTGTTGTCGGACCGAGCCGGGTTCGGGCCAAGACGCAGAGCTGCACTGAACACGTGCGCTCCACAGATGATCAACAGCTGCGTCAGAACACAGCGCAAAACCACCGTGGTGACGATTTTCAAAGTTTATGTAAACTGCAAATATTTTTTTAGGTTGAATCACTACCAGTTTTTTGTTGTTGTTTTTGATCAGTTTGTTCATACCCCACGTGGAAAGAACTGTCCTGCTCTTACATATTTTGTTATTTATTTGAAACTATTTCTTTCTGTGAATAAATGAGCTATAAACTGGGTTTGTCCTCTAAATGTGTATATTGTGTACATTTGGATAACTAAAGCAGATTAGACTAAATGTGCAGGACTGAACCAAGTGACTTCCTCAGGCCTCAGTTGTAGATAATGTTGGAATAACCCAGTGAGATTATTCCAAGAACTGGAATACTAAAATCTGAATATTGTGTTGACATGAACACAGAAAAAAACAGGATTCCTAAAAATCTCGATAACTGGGTTTTTTTAAGCGCATGTAAACACACTCATTATTGTCGCCTTTGACCGGCTGTTGTTATCAAACATTTACTTACTCAATCTGCAGTCGATTAGGAGCGCTGGGATGCACGCAGGTCTATGAATGCACCACTCCCTTCTGCTGCAGCCCTCTGTCCCAGTCCTATTTTAGTCCAGCTTAGGTCCAGCTTTAGACCTGTTTTAGTCCTAATCCAGTTTTCTTCACTTCGGAGACAGAACACAGTAAGTACAGTTAATTTCTGACTTTATTTACACAGTGACACTGTTTTAAGATTAATTTAAATAATTTTTTTCTCAATTCTTGTCTATTTTCACTGGTTCAGATGTAAGTAAGGTGTAGAAGAAGTAGAAATAGGAGTAGTAGTAGTAGTAGTAGTAGTAGTAGTAGTAGTAGTAGTAGTAGTAGTAGTAGTAGTAGTAGTAGTTTTTGTTGTTGTGATTTGTGACATTAGGAACAGACTTTCTTCTGAACCTTCAGGGTTGTTTGTTCTGACGCTGCACAAACAGTTTTGGAGACTTTTGGATTTGTAAAATATAATAATCTATAATTGTCAGCGTCCTGGGCTGTGGAGTAGTTCTACACTGTAAAAGTGCTTTGTGCGCGGCCTGGGCTGTTAAACACTGTAAAACTGTGTTGGTTCTGATCAAACAGACTCATGTTTGAGCTTCTGATTAGACAGTCACATAATAATGATCCTGAACAGGTCCAAAGATCGGCTCTTTGCTGATAAAGCTTCTGTGCTTTTTACACACTGACTCTTACTCACACTGATCCAGGTCAGCAGAGTTTGTCCACAGTTTACCCAGAGTTCACCAGGGCTCCACACACGCACTGGGCTTCTTGAACTTGTTTTAATCAGGCCCCCAGTACATGTTTGAAAACAACTTTATCTCTTTCTTTTGCTTGACTTTGCAATGGAACCTGGTTCTTGTGTTCTTCATCACAGTAAAGAATCAAATTTATGACAATCAAAGTATAACAAACACTGTAGCACAGGGAGTCTTTTCTAGTGGGACAGACAGGTCTATAACTTTAATATAGAGCAGGGCTCGAGGCCACATGTGGCTCTTTAAAGACCTTAGGGCGGCTCTTTGCACTCTGATTTGAGAAAAAGGAATTGTATAAAAACAAAAACACATACAAAATTTCAAGCAATTTCTCGTTTTCATTTGTAGACTTCTCAACAATACAATGAACACAAGAAGAGAGATTGTTTGTGCAAGCATTTCCAAACAGGCCTTTTTGTAGAATTCATATGAATTATTATTTTTATTGTTAATACAATCCTTCTGATTGTAATTTGCCTTGAATTTAGTCCATGGTTCAACTGCTGTTAGGTTTCAGACTGCTGATATTCACGAGCCAAAAATGGGGGTCTGGGGGGTCCTTCTCCAGAAAGTTTTAAACCAGAAAGCTGCTAATTGCTTATTTTTTTATTTTATTTATTTAAAAAGGGACAACACACATTAACTTATAAACAAAACATATTAACTTAAAAAAAATCACTTATAAATAAAATAAAAAGTAACTTTCTGCAACTCTCTGTCTTTTAATTGCTCCTCGGGATAAATAAAGTAATTACTATTATTATTGCAGATAAGGTCGCATCTTGTTCTGAGAAATCTAACCTCACATTTAAATTGTTTGTGTCCCCATTTGTTGCACATGGATTTTAGTGGAGTTAAGCGTATGGAGAAAAACATGTTTGTTCATTCTTCTTGGCCATTACAGATCCTATCATTACACTTTTCTAAAAAAGAAAAAATATATAGCAGTTGATGCAGTTTGTTTTAGCCTCTATGTCACATATTTTGGTTCCAAATTTAAAGAATGTCCCAGATCGCAGTGCAAAAATAATCCACATTCTGAAAACTGTATCCGATAGACGCCGGGCTCACACTGCATCCAGTCCGTACTCTGCTCCGGTCGTCCAGATCATTTCCGTTTCAAGGAACTTTTTCCGGGCTGCCGGTGTTATGTCGAGTTTGGACTCCCGTCGAGATTGGACCCCCTCACTAACTTTTGTGACTGTGTGTGACGTAGCAAGCTTCCCACGGTAAATAGTTTATAATTAATTCGGCTACGTTTAGGCATAACCCCGGGCTCACACTGCATCCAGTCCAACTCCAGTGCAGCCACCGGAGTCTTTACTTAACTGGAAAAGTCCGAGAGTGGCTCACACGGCGTACAGTCCAGTCCGGTGTCTCCGGTACGGCCAATCCGGCGCTCCGAATCCGTTTCGTTTGTTTCAAATTTTGGCCGGACGCCGAAGCGCACCGGAGTTGTTGAAGTTGTGAAAACAACACACGATATACAGGAAACCAAGCGAGCGCGGGTGAAGTGAATCCGGTAGTTTTCAAAATAAAATCATTACGTTACCACTAATAATACAAAATACGACATTTACACGATCATGTAACACATAAAATGTAAATAAACCTCCCGTACTTACCCATTGTGCGACGAAAATTCCAACAGAAAATCAACAGACTTGAAACAAACCCAAAACTCAGCGGGTGTTCTTTGTTTACCTATACATGTGCTCAGCGAAAGAGAGAGAGAGAGAGAAAAAAGTGCTCAGCGATCACGTATTCTCCCATGTTGAGCGTGAACCTCCGTGAGTTCGGGGTCGGCAGCAGAGACTGTGGCTGCAGCAGGACTGCAAACCACCGGAGCTAATGTGAGTCACCCACCGTAGTAAGACCGGTCCGGTGGCTGCACTGGAGTTGGACTGGAGGCAGTGTGAGCCCGGGGTTATTCGAAGACTAAGTTTAGGATTGGGGCTTGGGTGAGAATTAGCAAAAGTAATTTGAAAATAAAAAAATATTACTTTTTTTCTAGCACTAACTTTAAACAAGGGGGTTCAATCTCGACTACACCCCTCTCTACCGACGTCCCGGAATGTCAACATTAAAGTGTAATTGTCGATGTTGCGGCATTAGCATATTTTCTCTCACATCCCGGTACTCCGACACCTAACATTTTTTTGTCGACGTAGTGGTGTTTTCTAGTTTTCTCAGAAATGCCACTTCTCCGACAATCTTTTGTGGGTGTTTCTATTAAATCATTATTTAAAAAATATATACATAGCGTTTTCTCGCGACTGTTTACTGATCCAAACATGACGCTAAGTATAAAAAACAGCGCGTTTCTTCTTTCTGTTTATTCTTACATTTCCGTTTTGTCAAACTCTGCTTCTAAGGCCCTTGTCCCGGCTTCTGTCCATGGTGCTGAAGTTAAACGCAGGAGATCGATCAATAATTAGATAAATAAGTAAATGGATAGATTGAAAGGATGATGTTTGAATTATTCATACAAAATCCTAAAATATCCTTTTTTTAGAGCCGCAGTCAGGCTGTGCTTTTTTACACTCAACAATCCCCGGCACGTTGTTGTGCCTTTCACGGTTCAGAGGAAACAATCTTAAAGTTTCCTACAACAAACTGTCAGAATGTTAAAATAAAAACGCCCTTCTATCATCTTTCTGACTGCTTATTCACCGCGCACACACTGCGTCCTAGTCCGCTTTTAAAGCAGCCTTCACTGCGGCCTCGCCCAGCCTCACGCTGCTGCTCAGGCCCTCTTTTACAAATGTACATATTTAGGCGCTATGGCATCTAAACCACGAGAGTCTTAAACATTGTCTTTATTCAGGCCTATATTTTAAAACAAAAGTTTGTAAGAGAACGTTGTGAATGTGGTCTGGACTTTTACTGGGGTGAAATGATGTTTAACTTTATCAATCTATTCTGAATATTGTTCATTAAAATGCATTATCCTACTGGTTCATATCCACATTTCACACATGAAGTTATGACTGTAACCTTCATGCATCATACAACGTGAAACGATTGGTCTCTTTAATAAAACAAACAGTTGTTTTTAAAGCAAGAGACATAAAAAACACCATGGCCTACCTTTCTCTTGATTCTCGTCGTTCCCACGGAGCCTTCACATGACAATGTTCACGAAAATCCATGGTCATCAATAACAAAGTCTTCGAAATGTAAATACATAATCCATAATCATGTGCAGAGGCTTCTGTCCGTGTGACTCTCCATATCCTTGTGCAGGACGTCCCGCTAAAGCGCGTAGCGTTATGGAGACGTTTATTACAGTCTGCCAGCTTAAAACCACAACGTACATAAGGCCAAAAAACACGGAGTCTCTGAGGCTGTCGTCGGAGGCGGACTGAGGCGGACTGAGGCGGAGCAGAGCTGCGTGTCGTGGGATTAGCGCGTTATGTTTTCCTCGTCGCAGCAGCGGCAGCTCTGGTTCAGCACGACGATATGGGCAAAGTCTAGAGCCTTTATTCAAGTCAGAAAAGCAAAAAATGTTTAGAAAAAAAGTGCTGCCAGTAGATAGAAGAAAAAAGACGCCGTCAATACGTGGAAGCTTGGAAAATAATGTTAATTCGGAAATTAAATTCCGCCAGACTTTGGCTTGTAAGCGAGCAAGTCAAAGTCCAGTCCCGGTCTGAGACCAGGGTCTGCACGAACACTCACATTGCTCTGGCCGTTTGGAGAGTGTTAAAGCAGAGGATAAAGTTTTAAAAGTATTCTGTCTCTACGTCTGTCCAAAAAATACTTCTCTGTCTTACCGGGAGCAGCCTGTCAGAAAAGCAACGTGGATGAAGGAAGCTTTGTAACCGAGAAACAAAAGTATAATTTTTAGCCTACTTAATGCGACAATAAAGTTGGCAACCACACATAGGCCTATTGGTCATTATGACGTTCGCTGTCTGAGTGTGTGTCGAAGGTGCGGCACCAATAAATTCGGAGGACAGGGATGTCGTAACAGTGGGATTTAAAAATAAAGACATTCGGAGTTACGGCATGTCGATAGAAAGGGCTGTCGACAGAGAGGGCTGACCCCTTCAATCTCGACGGGGAGTGCCTTCTCGACAGAACACCGGAGCTCTCCCTTTTTGGTGAAGTTGTGAAAACAAGACACGACAAATAGTAAACCAAGCGAGCACGGGTGAAGAGAATCCGGTTGTTTCAAAATAAAAACATTACGTTTCTACTACTACAACAAATACTTCAAAATGCTCGACATGTACGCGACTATTGAACACACAGGATGTCAATAAACATCCCGCACTTCTATGTCGTATGTGCTACGCCCTCTACGGGCTTCGCTATTGGCTAACACTCGAGGCAGCGCCTCGCACCTGAAGATCAAACAATGTACCGCTCCAATCATGGGGACGTGGTTCCTCCACTGGCCGTATATAAGGCCCTGTCCACTATCGCTCGCCCTTCTTTTCACTCAGCACTTGAAGATCTCTTAACATGTTCTTTAAGAACGATTTACTCTCTACAATCAAGATTTGGGATTCGCCGTACTCACCAGCTCAAAGATTGTCACCCTCCGGTGTCGAGCACCGTGGGTACGGCAAATGTGAGACCCTCTTCTCCCCGAGGACCGACGACTCTGTTTCCTATGCCTCTGTTGGCAGCACAACACAGGGATAAGACCGCCCCGTCTGCCGCTCGCTTCCCAGGGAGAAGCGAGAGTGGCTCCGTGGCTTCATGAGCCCCGAATCCCCGGAGCATCTCGGTCCGGACCCGGAGATGTCCGAGGGGAAGACCGTGCCTCCGGTCCATGCTGCAGCCTTGCCGAGCAAGGCTCCAGCGCCTCCTTCCCTCCGGATTGTCCCCCTATGAAGAAGACATGGCGTTCCTCTTCTCCCGCGGCTGCTGCTTGGCGCCAACACCGTGTGCTAGCATACCGGCCGTATCGCTGTGTGCACTGGTGCAGCGAGTCGGGGGCTCCATCCATCGAGGACGGGATCAGTTTGTCTCTGCTTCCCTCTTCCTCGCTCTGGTCGGAGGTAAGCCTCAACTCCAGCCCGAGACAGGCTGACGGCGGTGTCGTGTATCGCTGCTATGCTATGCTATACAGGTCATAGCACTAGCTAGCTACTAGCGCAGGACAGGATCAGTTTGGCTCTGCTTCCCTCTTCCTCGCTCTGATCTGGCGGTAAGCCTCTATTCCAGCCCGAGACAGGCTGACGGCGGTGTCGTGTATCGCTGCTATGCTAATGCTACACAGGTCATAGCACTAGCTAGCTACTAGCGCAGGACGGGATCAGTTTGGCTCTGCTTCCCTCTTCCTCGCTCTGATCTGGCGGTAAGCCTCTATTCCAGCCCGAGACAGGCTGACGACTGTATTGTGTACAGCTGTTATGCTAATGCTGCACAGGCCGTAGCATTAGCTAGCAACTAGCGCAGGGCCTAGTTAGCTGCGGACCACGGTGGCTGTTTTCCTCTGCATGTCACAAGCTTTCGCCATGGGCGTAGGTCTATGTGCGCGGCACAGGTGGGCGGCAGACATCTCTGGCTGGGTCTGTCTTCCCTCTAGGACCATGAGAAAAGCAGCTCGCCCCTGCTTCGCTCTTCTGCTCGGGTCAGAAGGAGGAGGAGCCGCTCTTCCCCGAGACACGCTCTTGCAGCTGCGGCGTTCTGTTCCTCGGGCTCCGGCTCCCACAGATCAGGAGCGCGAGTCCGGAGCGGCGCGCTCCTTCTTATCTGGAGCTTGTAAGAGAGAGGAGAGGCTCTTTATGTTATGATTTAGAGTACTTCTCCCATGCAACAGACACGCACTGGTAGCGTTTCTGTTGCTGTTCATGCTGGTGCTATAGCTCCGATGCTGGCTCCAGCTGCCTGTCACTCTCATCCCCGCTGAGTGTCGCGGTGCGGATGAGTGCGTCAGGAAAGGGCAGAGGTTGACTGTGACCCCCCACTCTCGCCCAGGGAAGAAGACGTAGGTGAGAACCACGTACTTCACCACAGCCGCTGTCGTGAGGGCGGAGTTTCCAGCAGCTCAGATAGCTGTCCAGGGTAAGGACAGTTCTTTACCCACCGCTGCTGCTCTGGTAGCAGGGCACCGTGTTCTGCTCCTATCTGCGCTTGGAAAGCATGTGGGAAGAAGACAGGCTTCTGTGCATCATCTCCATTTACTCATCTTTTTATGTAGATGTTTTTTTCCCGCTCCTCGCTCTGCTTTGAGGATGCGGATTTGTGTAGTGCAGGACCGTATAGGGCGCGCTCTGATGCGCTCCCTCTCACAGGGTCACACATGCACGAGCAGCGGAGCTCCCATCACGTCTCGCTCCCTCCCTGGTCAGTGCTGCGCAGCGACAGGGACGCGCGCTCCACCTGTCCTGGCTGCGGACGGTCCCCCAGCTGCCATTGCTGTTGGAGTTACACCAAACGCCTTCTTGCGCTGTCCCGCAGCACGCAGGGGGCAAGTGCAGGCTCGTAGGGGTCGCGCATCGACGCGCTTCCCCTCGTGCTTTGGAGGAGAGTCTACAGTCCATAGATCCTCTCCTCTTACGGTTAGTGTAGCGCCGCGGCATCAGACGCCTGCTCGTCCCTTCCAGCATTAGGAGCAGGGGCAAGTCTGTGAGCGCTCGGCCTCTGCCCGGAGCTTGACAGCATCTCGGCGGAATGCTTGTCTATCTCCACATTCCCTAGGGGAGGCGCAGACTGCGCGGGTGCGACGTTATGACCGGTTCTCGTTCGTACGTCCCTTACGAGCACCCCCCCCCCCCCCCCCTACGGACATAGTGGGCAGGCCCAAGCTTCTGGCTCCGTCCCTCCTGCTGCGATATGCAAGCGGAGAGAACGGAGAAAGTAACTGCAGTTCTATGAGTATGTGCATAGCCCTCCCGGGCTTCGCTTTTGGCCTTTATCTACATGGAAGGCCGACATAGAACGGTTCCTACTCCCCGTACTTCTTGGTTGCCAAGAAGTGCGGCGGCATACGGCCCTTTTTGGATCTGCGCGTCTCCTCCTTCCTGTTACGTGGCGCAGGAATGGAGGTGCTGGCAGAGAGAGCAGAGAAATTTTAGTTACTTGCGTAACTGTGGTTCTATGAGTGTGTGGTTGCCCTCTGCGGGCTTCGCTACTGGCCTTTATCTACATGGAAGGCCGACATAGAACGGTTTCTACTCCCCGTACTTCTTGGTTGCCAAGAAGTGCGGCGGCATACGGCCCTTTTTGGATCTGCGCGTCTCCTCCTTCCTGTTACGTGGCGCAGGAGTGGAGGTGCTGGCAGAGAGAGCAGAGAAATCTTAGTTACTTACGTAACTGTAGTTCTATGAGTGTGGCATAGCCCTTTACGGGCTTCGCTATTGGCCTTTATCTACATGGAAGGCCGACATAGAACGGTTTCTGCTCCCCGTACTTCTTGGTTTCCAGAAAAGCAGCATTCGCTCTTTTGGATCTGCATGTCCTACGGATGCATAGCCTAGAGGCCGTTTCGCATGCTGACCACACGACACCTGTTAAGTGTGTCAGTCAGGGCGATTGTCTGACTCTGTTAACCTCATGGATGCTTGCTTCCAGGTTTCCATTGTTTCGGAGCTCTGAAGGTTCCACCGCTTCTCCTGGCTAGGAGATGCCAGGAATATTGCTGACTCCCGTTTGGCTGTTCGCTGGCACTTGGAGAAAGTGCGTGGAGGCGGCGCTGGACCTACTGCGTTGTATTGGAACCAGCCATTGGCTCATCCTGGCCTCCTCCCATCAGGAGGCTCAGGCTCACACAGAGGTGGTGCTGGATTACATCTTCAGGCTGGGCTTTGTGGTCAACAGACTGTGTTTGAAGGACGCAAGTCCGGTCCCATCAGATTCAATCGCTTCTCGGATTGATGGCAGTGGCCCAACCAGTGGTACAGCTGGCCTACTGCCCATGAGACGCCTCGGTGGTACTCCCGTCTCAGGTTGCACCCGGCGCACGACAGGAGGACATGGCTGAGGCCCCCAATGCCCGCACGGAAGGATATCCAGTTCTGGACCGACCCGGTTCTTCTGAGCCAGGGTGTGCTGCTGGGTTGTGTCCCCCATTACACGGAGTTGTTCACAGATGCCTCCCTGTTAGGTTGGGGGGGGGGTCTTGGACCAGTGCTCGACGGGCGGCACCTGGTCTCCGACGCCCAGGCACATCAATGTCCTGTAGATGGAGGCAGTGAGGAACGTTCCTGCACGTCCTGCACTTCAGAGCGGAACTGGAGTGACACCACGTCTTAGTCCGATCAGACAACACGACTGTGGTGGCTTATCTGAACAGACTAGGGGGAACCAGATCTCCCTCGCTCCACAGGAGGGCGGCCTGAGATCTTTCTATGGGCCATCACTCACCTCCTTTCCTTGAGGGCCCGGCACATCCCCGGCATTCTCAACGTAGGCGCGGACAGAATGTCCAGGAGCGGAGCAGCCCGCGGCGAATAGAGCCTAGCCCCTTGGGTGGCGGCGCAGGTTTGGCAACAGCTCGGCCACCCGGTGGCCGACCTGAAAACACTCTATGCCCCCTGTAGTTCTCACTCAGACTAGGGGACGAGCCTCCTCTGGGCGTCAACGCGTTGGCGCACCGACTTTGGCCGAGGGGTCTTCTTTATGCATTTCCCCCTCCGGCTCCTCCCTCCACTGCTCCACAGAGTCAGGAGAGACAGGCTACAAATGGCCCCGGACAGTCCAAGTGCCGGGTGGTACCCGGACTTGGTGTCCATGGCACAGGGGGGACCTTGGCCCCTCCCGGACTCGCCAGACACGCTGACTCAGGCCCAATGATCCCTTTACTCACGTCCAATCCTAGGCCACAGGCTCTTGGTTTGGAAGCCGAGAAGGAAGGTGGTTAGGCTTAGGCCTCCCTTCTGCTGTAGTCTCGACTATTCAAGGAGGCCGTGCGCCTTCGACGATTAGGGCCTACAGGCTATGATGGCAGTTGTTTGCCACATGGTGCACGGAGAGGTCAGTGGATCCCCTCTCCTGCACTATTCAGGAGGTCTTGGGTTTTTGTCAGGGTCTCCTGGCCAAAGGCCGATCGGCTTAGACCTTGGGCGTCTTTGCTGCAGCCATCGCTTTCGGCCGCATTGGTTTTTGGTGGTTTCCTGGCCCATAACCATCCTCTCGTTAAGCGCTTCTTACGGGGTGCGCTCAGTCCGAACCCACCCCCCAGAAGCTCTGCCGCCCCTTGGGAACTGCAGGTCTGTTAGAGGGCCTCTCGGGTCCACCTTTTGAGCCCCTGGATCGCGCTGAGCTCAGCTGCTTATCGTTTAAGACGTTTTTGGTGATCGCCTCTGCCAAGAGGGCAAGGGAATTATGCGTCCACTCCATCCACCCTTCTTGCATGTTCTTCAGCGGAGATGGAGGCTTGGTGGAGTTATGGCCGAACCAGGCTTTCCAGCCTAGGATGTCCAGGGTCATCCGCTTGGGACAGCGTTGTCATCCCCCACATGCGTCAGCGGAGGGTGAACGGTGTCACCTGTCATGTCCGGTCAGGGCATTTCGCCGCTTCCTGCACTGCACGGCTGGCTTCAGGTATTCTGACCAGTTATTTGTGGGTTTTGATGCGAAGGATCGAGGCACTGCTCTCTCTTCGCAGCGCTTAGCCCACTGGGTGTGCCAGGCGGGTCACATGACTGACGAGGCAGAGGGGCGTTCCCCTCCTGCACTCATCAGAGCTCGTTTTACCTGGTGTGTGGCCACCTCTTCAGCTACTCTTAGAGGGGTGCCCCTAGAGGAGATCTGTCTGGCAAACTCCTGGTCCTTGTCGACGTTTGTGCAGTCATATCTGTTGGATGTGACAGTGCGGTCAGTGACTCATTTGGTCCTTTATCGCGGGCCGGATGAGTCGACATGAGGTGACGGCCTAAGGACTTTCCTCTTTGTTGGCGATGTGCCTCAGGCGCTTTTTGGAGAGGCGACCTGCGCATTGCTTCCAGTTTCAGCGTCTTCTTCTGGAGGCTTTTGCCTGGGTGTTCTTGGCGCTCTTGGGAGAGGCGGCCTGTTCACCTTCGTTCGTACTCCTTCTGGATACTTTTGTGGTGGTGTCCTGGTGCTCTTGGGAGAGGCGACCAGTTCATCAATGCATTAGCACTCCTTCTGGATGCTTTTCTTGTGGTGACTTGGCGCTCTTGGGAGAGGCGGCCTTTCATCACCTTTGTTTCTTTTTCATGCGGGTGGTTGTGGCAGGTCCGGGCAGGACTATGTGCCTTCTCTCCATCCGGTTTCAACCTCGCCCGCTGCCTCTCTGTACTTGGTACGAAGTAGGTTTGTGGGTGCGCTCCAATCATGTATGCCTGCTGGGAGTACATTGATCCTACGGCCTTCGCGTAGGGTATGCCGATAGCGAAGCCCGTAGAGGGCGTAGCACATACGACATAGAAATCTTAGTTACCTAATGTAACTGTAGTTCTATGAGTATGTGCGTAGCCCTCTACCTTCAGGCCCAGCAGGCATGTCTTCCAACTGTGCTAGAGTTCAAGAAGGGCGAGCGATAGTGGACAGGGCCTTATATACGGCCAGTGGGGGAACCACGTCCCCATGATTGGAGCGGTACATTGTTTGATCTTCAGGTGCGAGGCGCTGCCTCGAGTGTTAGCCAATAGCGAAGCCCGTAGAGGGCTACGAACATACTCATAGAACTACAGTTACATTAGGGTAAGATTTACCCATTGTGCAGCGAAAGATCCAACAGACAATGAAATGAGGTGAAAAAAAGCCCAAAACTCGGTGCAAGTGTTCTTTGTTTACATACATGTGCCAGAGATCACGTAAACTCCCTGAAACTCCTAAGTTGAGCGTGAATCCCGGTGAACTCGTGGTCTCGCGAGATCAGCAGAGTCCGTGCATACGCATGCATATTCTGTTTGCACTGTGAGTAACAACCGGACCCAGACAGATCCGGATCCGGATCTGGAGGCAGTGTGAGCCCGGCGAGAGACAAGCTAATGACACTTCCTCCATCACTGTCCTCATGTCTCTTCTCTTCGTTCAGATCCAGAATGCTGGTGTCCCTGCTCCTGCTGTGCGCCTGCCTCTGCGTCTGTCCTGTGCCTGTCTCTGGAGGTAAAGTGCTGGTGTTCCCTCTGGACGGCTCTCATTGGGTGAACATGCGCGTGCTGCTGGAGGAGCTTCACTCTCGCGGACACGAGATCACCGTCGTCAGATCTGTGGACTCATGGTACATCAAAGCCCAGTCTCCCATTTACCGCTCCATCACCATAAACTCCACCACGGGCTTCAGTGAGGAAGAGTTTGGCTCCTTCACGGCTCAAATGGTGCGAATGAAGAGAGAAGGAGCATCTGTGTGGACCAGAGTGGCTCAGGAGATGGATATGTTAAAAGCCGTCTACGAGATACACGCGTGAGTAACGATGCCTGTGAGGCAAAGTCTGACTGATAGAGAGAGGATCAACACTTTAAAATGATGTGTTAAAGCAATGAGCTTGATTTTGGCCAACTGTTTGACTGACTGACCTGATCATCTTTTACAGGCAGGTCGTTCAGATGATGGAAGAAATTTTCGAGAACCAGAAGCTAATGCAGGAGCTAAAAGATGAGAACTATGACTTAGTTCTCACAGATCCAGCGATTGCGGCTGGAGTTTTCTTGGCACATCACCTGGGTTTGCCTCTGGTGCTGAACGTTCGCTGGACCATCCAAGGAGATGGTCATGAGGCCATCGCGCCACTGCCTCTGTCCTACGTGCCCATCCCCATGAACGAGCTTACAGACCGCATGAGCTTCCTGCAGCGTGTCAAGAACATGCTGATGTACTTCTTCACACGCTTCCAGATCTGGTACTTTGCTGATCCTAACTACAAGCCCTTTGTGCACAAATACTTCGGCCCGGATGTTCACTACATGGAGCTTTTCCAGTCGGCCGACATCTGGCTGATGAGGAACGACTTCACGTTTGAGTTTCCACGGCCCACCATGCCAAACGTGGTCTACATGTCGGGATTCCAGTGCAAACCGGCCAAACCTCTGTCTCCAGAGCTGGAGGAGTTTGTGCAGAGCGCAGGTGAGAGAATCAGTCTGTATTATCTAATGTTTACCTCAGGGATGTAGTCATGTCTAAGGAGTGTAGCCCTGTTTCCATAGACTTGGATCGGGGCGGTAGGGTCCTCTGCTTTTTCTGTTCTGCTCTGCTTGCTGAGTCTGTAGTGATTGAACAAGAGAAAACACAGGCTCTGGTGAAAACCAGACAGAGAAGAGCAGATAAAAACACGAAATAGTGTTAAACACCAAACGCCAACTTCATCATCTTTTTACAAAGATGAAAACGTATTTTGTTGCTCCAATCGACTTAACAAAGCCAAGCTTATATCTGAATCAGGCCTGGCCAAGCTTTTTGAACTCAAGTCACAACATGTGATGCCAGTAGATAAATGATGTTTGTTCTACAGGAGAACATGGTGTGATCATCATGACCCTGGGCACGCTGGTGGCTGAACTTCCTGAGGACATCACGGAGGAGATCGCTGCTGCGTTTGCTCAGCTTCCTCACAAAGTGGTTTGGAGACACAAAGGCAGAAGACCGTCCACTCTGGGGAACAACACTCTGCTGGTGGACTGGCTCCCACAGAACGACCTGCTCGGACACAAACAAACCAAACTGTTTGTAGCTCACGGAGGAACCAACGGCATCCAGGAGGCCATCAGCCACGGCGTTCCTCTGGTAAGAGTCTGTTACTATAGCAACAATCACATTGTGCCTCTGGTAAGAGTCTGTTACTATAGCAACAACCATATTGTGCCTCTGGTAAGAGTCTGTTACTATAGCAACAACCACATTGTCCCTCTGGTAAGAGTCTGTTACTATAGCATCAACTACAGCACATCTCATCTGGATTGCATTGGAAAGTCATCAGGTTTACGCAACATTTTGTTTATATGGAATGGATAAGTCTCCTTCTAACTGCCACCTTACAGGCTGATTCCACGTCCTGCATATCCGCCACAGAACACCTCTGATTTGACCTCTGATGCATTTTGTCTCCGCTGCGAAGCCCCGAGGAGCACGAGAAGAGCATACGTAGAGTACAAGTGTTTGATGGGATAACTCTTTAGCTCACATCACATGAGCTTACATGTGTTTTTCTCGCCCACAAGGGCAAAGGGATTATGTGAATGAGTCAGTGTTTCAGAGATGTAACTGGCAAACCAACTGTCCGTATAAACATTAAATACAAGTCCTGTCATCAAAATGAAGTAAATGCAAAGTGTTTTTACTTTGATATTCCGAACATAGTTCACACTCTGTTTCCTGTTTGGAAAACAGGTCGAACTCGGGCACAGACGAGGAGGATGTTGGAATGCTGGAGCTGAGGCGCAGACCTGAGCAGCGCATATATGTGGCATGACGAGAGTTCTAGCTGAGCAGAAATAAAAAGTGGTGTAATGAATGTTTTAACCTTAGCTGTAAATAAATAAAAGAAAACAAAAACCAGCAATGCCAGCCCAGAGATTTCACCTGGACAATAAAATAAAAAGGCAACACAGGTTCATTTAAACATTGAAAGCAGAGGCAATTGTTCCATTCAGCACATTCACATTTATTTTAGGATGCCAAATGTAATCATCATCTATGATTCATTTGAATGTTTTTACAATTCGTTCTGGAGACTGTTCGTTCATAGTTCATTTTCTCCGTCAAGACACATTAAAACAAAAGAAAAACAAGCAGAAGGCAAAGCAAACCTGTATGAGAGAGAAGAGTTGTTAAGCTAAATGCTAGGGCTAGGCTAACAGACCACAGGAACCAGAGCAGTGACGTACGGCACTCCCACAACGAGCCATCACCCGACCACGACTACCCCAGTCACCAGCTTCAACTTCAGACTCCGGTGTTGGATATGACCTGCCACATCACCAGCTTCAACGAGGGACCCCAGGACTGCTAGCCGCCGACCCACAGAGCGATGAGGTGCTGCAGCGGTGCGCATCGCGGGGCTCTGCCTCACTGCAGCACTACAGAAAGGTCTCATTAAACCTTTGCTAAACTAAATTATTACACAAATTGGAAAGCGTAACGTATTCGTACCTGATAGAGCAGAGGACGAAGTACAACCTGACGGCAAAGCCCAAACAAACAGACAGCGGTTGTATCAGAGACAGAGCAAGTACCGAGGGTCCGGCATCGCCTTCTATTGGTCACCGTCACATCTGCGAGATGTGGAACAGACCTCATTCACTTCAAAGGCTGCGCAATTGCTGCAGGGGTCGTGGTGCAGCGCAGCGGATATGCAGGATGTGGAATCAGCCTGTTACTGTGGTGGGAAGGTTTATGTGCCCGGATGATCCGCATTATGCTCTTGATAGAGTTTTCCAAACAGTTCCTTGGAGCAGGTTCCAAACATTTATGGCAGTAAAAATATCGAGGAACATTATTTGGCCCGGACTGGCGTTTCTGAGCTGTTCTCTGGCGTTGCTCCCTATGAGAGCAGACGAGAAGAGAAGAAAACAGAGCTTTTACAGCTGTGACTTCAACTGAGGATGTTGTCAGACGGTGGAAAGATTGAGCATGGCTTTGCTGAAACTGCCTGTTTAAGTGTATTTTAACCATAAATGTGCAACATTGAGTTAAATTTATTTTGACTGAATAGAGCTGAGTGTACATCTGATAGTTTAATGTCTCTGTCAGCAAAAGCATACTGGTCCATTTTAAAGTGTTTTTGTCTAACCTTGTGCTGTGCCATCTGCAGGTGGGACTTCCGCTCATGTTCGACCAGCAGGACAACTTCTTCAGGATGGAGGTGCGCGGCGTGGCCAAAGTGGTGGATGTTTCCTTAGTGAACAGAGAGATCTTCTTGTCTGCGCTGAAGGAGGTCCTGTACGATCCCAAATACGCTCAGAACATGAAGCGGCTGTCGGAGCTGCACCGCGACCAGCCTCTGAAGCCGCTGGACAAAGCCATGTTCTGGATCGAGTTTGTGATGAGACACAGAGGAGCCAAACATCTGGTCAGTCAGTCATACAAACTGTCCAAAGTCCAGTACTACTGCCTGGACGTGCTGCTGTTTCTGCTGGCGCTCACTGCTCTGGGCGTGTGCGCGCTCGCCAAGACGCTGCAGGTCCTGTGGAGGGCGCTGTTCTGTAGGAGCAAGAAGGACAAGACGCACTGAGCTCACAGAGAAGAAGGACTTTTGTGTGAAACGTACAGCTCAGGGCCATTTATAAATAAAGGAGGAAACAGAAGGAGAGAGAGAGAGGAGTCAGCTCTTAAGTCATCCTACATCGGGCAGGCTGTGTCATGCGTGCATTCTTGTCAGATGTATCACTCAGGCGCGCGGTCACAGCGCACAAGACATAAGCAATCTTTATAAATGAGGCCCCTAAGTTGACAATTCTGTGGTAAACTGATAGATTTTGTGAATTGCAAACATTTTTAAGGTGAATCACTAAAGCATAACTAAAGCATATTTTCACAAAAGATTAGAACAAACTCATTATTGTCGCCTTTGGCTTGCTGTTTTTATTTATCAATCTGTAGTGAGCTAGAGCGCTGGGACGCACGCAGGTCTGTGAACGCACCACTCCCTCCTGCTGCAGCCCTTTGTCCCAGTCCTGATTTAGTCCTGTTTTAGTCCTGCTTTAGTTCTGTTTCAGTTTTCTTCACTTCGGAGACATAACGCAGTAAGTACAGCTAATTTCTGACTTTAGAGTTTATTGACACTGTGATACTGTTTTAAGATTAATTAAAATATTTTTTTTCGTAATTGTTGACCATTTCACGGGTTCAGATGTAAGTATAGAGTAGCAGGAGTAGAAGAAGTTGAAGTAGTAGTAGGGGAATAGTAGATATGGTAGGAGTAATAGTCGTAGAAGTAGTAATAGGAGTAGTAGAAGAAGTAGAAGTAATAGGATTAGTAGAAGTATACCTTTATCTCTTTCTTTTGCTTGAGTTTGCTATGGAACATGTTCTTAATATATATATTTCACACTAAAGGCCGAAATGATGACAATTAAAATATAACACAAACACTGTAGCACAGAGAGTTTTTTTTTTCTAGTGGGACAGACAGGTCTAAACCTTTACTATAGGGCCGGGATTGAGGCCACATGTGCAGGGGCGTGGCACCAAATTCTAGGCCCCGGGTACAAACTTTATTGATGGGCCCCAACATATAATCTTGTGTTTGAATTATTTAGTCCGCTTTTGTTATTTTTCTATTCATTTGGACTGTATTTCCTTTAAAATAAAGCACATTTTCAAAACAAGACATACATGTGTTTTTCAAAACTATACTATCACTGCATTCACTCGCATAAAGACGAGAATCAAATGAACACTCTTTAACATTTTAGCTAACTTGTTTCAAGCTTGAAGGTTGACTAAATTAGGCCAAAATATGCTTAAAAATCCTTGTGATATTTTTTTAAAATACGCAGGATTGAGAAGTTGTGACATAATGTACAATATTCAAACCAAGCCCCTTTTGAACTGATCCTTTTGTGACAAACCCTGGCTGTTTGTCCACTGAAATCTGCATAATCTTGTTTATACTACTATAATCTGCTACTATAATTTGTTGATAATTTGGCCAATTCATATTCCTCGATTTTCAGCTATTTTCTTTGAGCAAGGTTCTTTTGTTACGTTTTAGAAGAGTGATGGGGCAAACAATTACAGTTAGATGAACAATCTATCTCACAAGCTAATATGAGCAGCTTTTGGGGCCCTTCCTGCCCTGGGCCCTGAGGAAACTAGCACTATTTACCCCCCCAGTCCGACTCCCCTGCACATGTGGCTTTTTGCACTCTGATAAGGAATTATATAAAAAAAAAACTATTACTCGTTTTAACTTACAGACTTATCAACAATACAATGAATGCAAGAAGAGAGATTATTTGTTCGAACATTTCCAAACAAACCTATGTTTTATAGAATTGATATTCAGGAACCTAAAAATGGGGGTCTGGGGGTCCTTCTCCAGAAAGTTTTGAACGAGAGAGCTGATATTTCCTACAGTCTGTCCAAATGGACAACATAATATAGAACAAAAAATAAAACGTAACATTTTAAACAAGGTTGCATCTTGTTCTGAGAAATCTAACCTCACATTTAAATGTTCTATTTCACTTCAAGTGAACCTGTAACCATGTGACAGCAGTCCTCGGATCAGGAGTATTATGCCAAACTACCAACACATGCGTGCGCGTGCCCACGCAGTTTATGAGTGGCGCATGCGCGCTAGAGATAGACATATCGGGCCGATATCAGTACATTTTATTATATCGGCCATCGGCGTCAATTTTGGTCTTGAAGGCCGATTTAATTTATTTTATTTTTTTTTATTTCTTTTTAGTTATTCAGTTTCACATTTTTGTAATGAAAGAAACTAGAAAACATTAATTATCGTAAAGAAAAAGTCAGTTTTTCATCAGACACCACCTGGGCAGCCATAGCCAGAAGGACCCCTACACACACTAGAGCGGGGGAGGAGCACTAAGCGCCTCAGCACCAAAGTTGAACGGAGAGAAAAACATGGTAAGATTCTTTTCTCTCTCAATATACATGTATATTTCTGCATTAACGCTAAGCGGCAATAATTTTTCGAACTTTTGCTTGCAAGTCCTCTGTAGAAGCCATCACCGGGTGTTTGTTTACAAGAACACATGCACGTGCTTTCCTTTCGTCGTGCTGTTGGCAGCACTCGGGAAAACAACACACTGTTATCAAAAGGGTGAAAACAACATGCAGAATTGCATATCGGCCACTGAAATCGGCATCGGCTGGTCAAATCGCGTAAAAATCGGCATCGGCCACCCAAAAACCCATATCGGTCGATCTCTAATGCGCGCAGCCTCACCCTCTTTCTTTCCTCCTGGTCACTGGAGTTTCGCCTCGGTGCGAATTCTGACATTTTTTCGTCACGGATTATTGCTGATTTGGGCTGCTGTTTATCCCGGCACCCCCACGGCGTTTCGCGAGTATTTATCAGCAACATGGTGCTTTCAGTATATTTGCCGACGGCTAGTTGCACATGCAGGGCTCTCAACTCTCACGCAATGACCGTGTGACACACGCAATTCACCTCCTTCACACGCTCTCACGCCACATCTGGCATTTCTCACGCTTTTTTTTTTTAAACCAAAATTAAATAGTCTCAAATATATTGAATTTTTCAAATAAAGGCTTACGAACAGACCATCAGCAGTGAACACCCAGAGCACTCTTTGCCTCACCCACAAACGTTTACGTTCCGACAGCTTTTTTTTTTTTCCTCTCTCCCATCCTCACTTCAGAGAGGCTGCATGTACAGTATCTGTGTCATATCAGAGCTTATTAGCAGCAGAACGTGGCTTTAATGAAGCGTTTGCCACACACAGCAATATTCTACGAAACAGGAGCTTCGTATTGATGCTTCATTCATCAAAATCTGCCTTATATCCTCAGAGAAAAGGTCCGAAATATAAAGTGAAATAAAACATACGGGATTAGAAACTCGATGCGGCGCGTAACGGCGCAACGCGGAAATCGTCAAAGTGATCTTTGAAGCTTTTGCATTTGCAAAACAGAAGTCCTGTCCTGACAAAAGTTTGTGGAACAGCAGTGTTTTCTCTGCTCTGATCACAGGACAGCCTCGTCACTGAAGCTTCTGAACGCTGGTTTACAGGGGCCGACCTAGATTGGGCCCCATGAGAGCTTCTGATTTTAAAACAAGCTTTATTCCTTTTCATTAATATTACAATTACATCATGCATTAGGAATTTGAAATATTTCAGAATACAAAATATCACATTGAATTTAATACAATTTTCCTGTGGTGTTTGGTGGAGGTTTTTATTGCGAATTTCAATAAAATCTAAATAAGCTGTGCACATTTTAAAAAGGTAAAAAACACCTTATTTAAAGTAAAATGTTATGTGAAAATGTAAGGGGTGCCTCGGCAACAACGATTTGGGGTGTCCCAGTGCTGAAAAGATTGAGAACCTCTGCTCTACTGCTCACAAGCTTTCACCCACTCTTTATTTCACGGCGATAGACCTCAGATTCATGAAGTTATGATTGTTTCTGCGCTTTACTGAAAAATGCCATTCATTTAATGGGGCGGGCGCGTAGCATTTAAAATGGGACACGCGGATCATTTCATTCACTGTCCCAGGACACAGGACGCTTAAAAGTGATACTAAGTGTGAGTTCAGACGTCCTGATCCAAGTTTGTAAAGTCTGTGGAGTTTTAGAGCCTCTACAGCCCCAGCTCCACTGTCTCTGCTGCGTAAAGGCTGCTCTGTATCCACGGTCTGCGCGGGGAAGTGCAGGGCCGTTTGAAAGGGATTTAAGGACCTTTAAAGGGGGTGTGGGGGCTCAGCAGTTAACATGAAAAACTTCTAATTGATAATACAATGTTATATTACTTTCATGTTTCTGATATTTTTATGTCTTTGTTACACCAAATAGATAATAAAAAAAACACAGTGTTTTTACTTTGAACAGACTTGTATGGCCACAAAATGGACTGTTATTTGCCCTGGAGGAGGAGGGCCCACGCATGTTTGTTTTGATAAAAAAAAAAGGGGTGTTTTTTTTTCATAGTAGGCTATACCATTAAATGTATTAAACATTTAGAAAGTCCCAAACTGTGGTTTTACTTTCTAATTTTACTGAAATGTGTGGATGACTTTTCACCTCCAGAAAGTTAAAGTAAATTATGGTAATAGAGCATGCACAGCAGATCCAAAATCCTGATCCAAATACTGAATAGAAAAAACAACATAACAAACACAAGTCCATGAAGTATCTGCACAAAAGTTTTGGGCAGAACTGTTGTTTGAGGAGCTTATGTGCATTGTCCACTGTGAAGCAGCAGCAGCTCACAGACAGAGGCAGCTCTAAAGCCAGCAGAGGTAGAGCTGGAGGCTGCAGTCTCAGGACCTGCAGTTTGAAAATCCGCAAAACCAGGAGCTGCAGTCTGAAGCCCCCTCACTGACATGTCTCCCACTGAGCAGAGTATTAGGACTCCACTGTGACCCACTGACACAGGATTTGGACATGTGAAGGCCTAAAAGTAGACATTTCGAGGTGAAATTTTCTAACACACAGACTTTGTGCCAGTGTAAATCTGCTAGAAAATAGGGTCTGTTTGTTAAAAACACTTCAGATTGCTGGAAACTACATCTATTTTGACCAAAATCTCTTGGGGAACTCCCAGACTCGACCCCTCAGGGCCACGTGAACAGAAGGCCTAATTGCCATTTATCTTTTATTCACTTGGTTGTTTGAACACCTGTTTTCATTTTTAATTTTTATAAAATAAGCGCAACAGTAATCAAAAGTGTTATCCAATACAACAATTTTCCAGCCACTTGAAGCCTCTAAAATGTCCCAAAATGTACCAAATGTGTCTGTTTTTTAAAAAAAAAAAACCCTGCTCATTCTTTTCACCCTGTGGTTTCCCCACTGCTGAAATACGTCTGATGCCCATTAACCACTAAATAATAGACTTCCAAATAGGTCGCTGCTTTACAAATTCTTCATGTAGCTTTCAGAGCCTCACTCCACCCCAGAACCTGCGAATCATATGCACCCTAACAAAAATCTCACTCCAATCCAAAATCAAAAGTTGAGAGCCCTGTGCACATGCAATGTTATGCTATGCTAGGCTATGTTAGCTATGTTTGTAAGCTGTGTAGCTAGTGCCGCTGCGAGTGCGCTTCGTCGCCTCCTGGCTTAGATTTAAATCCGTTTACTGTCATTTCAAGGAAGAAGTTACTGAGTGTCCCAACGTTTGATTCAAACGATTGGTTGTTATGTTTGCTTCTACTGTTCTAAAGAAGCTAATGATTGTTCATTGTTTTGACTACCGATGTCCGCTTTGCACGTGTGCTTTTTATTATTCCTAATGAAGTCATGATTCTTCATTGTTTGATTTGACACGCTGTTAGTATGTCTGCTTTGTTTTATTCCTTAAATAAGCTTTGATGCTTATTATTGATCACTGAAGTTCTGTTACTGTGTCAGCTGTTATTTTTTGTAAAAAGCATTTTCTTGTTGATGACATACGATTGTTTATGAACAATCTTGTGCAGCCCCTTGACACAATTATATTGTGATTTCAGGCGCTGTGTAATGTACTGAAATTAATATGACCTGTTGTGTATATTCGACATCCTTTTGCTTGTGAGTGCAGGTGTCTTACTCTGAGTAAGAGAGGTGTTCCTGCCCTTCCCTGAGGTGGATCTCTGCTTCCTGATGGCTTTGATCTCACGTAGATTGTGTCCCTGAGTATAATAGCCAGTCTAATACTGCGCTAATGTGAAGTGTTGTCCCCAGGCTCCGGATACGACGCGCTAGGCAGCTATGCTTTACCTTTGTGTGTGTTAAATCAAGTAGTCCAAGGCCCGGTAGATTTGCACAGTTTATATGTTTATTCCATGGTAGTGCAAATGCAGTCATCAACAGGCAAATTATTCCATTAACACGAAGAACAAAGAGCAGTACACTCCGCCACAGCGGTCAAAAACCTTTTGCCCTTCCGGGTTCAACACCTGCCCACTACCTGTTGCCCCTGCCTAATATGCACCATATTAACAGTGCCATCTAGTGGGCATAGGGCACACAACATAATCAATTTTACATATTTGGCTCCTATACAGAGAATGCTCCACTGTCCGTCATTGTCCATGAATGCCATGGCAGCTGTTCAGATCTGATCTCTGATCACAGCTGAAGGCTGTGCAAGGACTGTGTCTGGGTGCCTCTTGAGGGCAGACTGGTGCTTTATAACATTTATGTGTAAGACCATGGTTGTAATGGTAACTGCTCAGTAGCATCTGCAAGATTCAGTGGGCCTTTTCTGTAGTGAGTTTGCATTCTTCGGCTGGAAGCTTTGGGCTGACTGCGCTGGAGCCTTTGGACCCCTTCATTAGAGACTCTTCAGTCCTAAGCTGGAAACTTGGGCTCTCTGCGCCGGGGCTAGGATCCCCCCCTCTGGGAGGGTGCGCCCCTCTGCTCGGCCTCTCTGATGTGGTTTTACCTGCAAACACAAGCACTCTGGTTGAAACCAACAGTTTAGTCTGTGGATCCTCTGCCTGGTGGAGGGCATGAGTTTCGGCTATGGCAGATCTCCCTGTTTTTATCTCCCAGGGCTGATGCACTGGACCACTGGAACCACCTGGGCCCTCTGGAAAGTGTGTGGAGAAAAACATGTTTGTTCATTCTTCTTGGCCATTGCAGATCAGTACACTTCTCTAAAATAGAAAAAAATATATAGCAGTTTTTGCAGTTTGTTTTAGCCTCTATGTTAAACATTTTGGTTCCAAATTTAAAGACATATCAGATAATGACACTTCCTCCATCACTGGCCTCATGTCTCTTCTCCTCGTTCAGATCCAGAATGCTGGTGTCCCTGCTCCTGCTGTGCTCCTGCCTCTGCGTCTGTCCTGTGCCTGTCTCTGGAGGTAAAGTGCTGGTGTTCCCTCTGGACGGCTCTCATTGGGTGAACATGCGCGTGCTGCTGGAGGAGCTTCACTCTCGCGGACACGAGATCACCGTCGTCAGATCTGTGGACTCATGGTACATCAAAGCCCAGTCTCCCATTTACCGCTCCATCACCATAAACTCCTCCATGGGCTTCAACGAGAAAGAGTTTGGCTCCTTCGCGGCTCGTGTGGTGCGTCTGAAGAGAGAAGGAGCATCTGTGTGGACCAGAGTGGCTCAGGAGATGGAGATCTTAAAAGTCGCCTGCGAGATGCACGCGTGAGTAATGATGCCTATGAGGCAAAGTCTGACTGATAGAGAGAGGATCAACACTTTAATATGATGTGTTAAAGCAATGAGCTTGATTTTGGCCAACTGTTATACTGACTGACCTGATCATCTTTTACAGACAGGTCGTTCGGATGATGGAGGAAATGTTCGAGAACCAGAAGCTAATGCAGGAGCTAAAAGATGAGAACTATGACTTAGTTCTCACAGATCCAGCGATTGCGGCTGGAGTTTTCATGGCACATCGTCTGGGTTTGCCTCTGGTGCTCAACGTTCGCTGGACCATCCAAGGAGAAGGTCATGAGGCCATCGCTCCACTGCCTCTGTCCTACGTGCCCATCCCCATGACTGAGCTCACAGACCGCATGAACTTCCTGCAGCGCGTCAAGAACATGCTGATGTACTTCTTCACACGCTTCCAGATCTGGTACTTTGCTGATCCCAACTACAAGCCCTTTGTGCATAAATACTTCGGCCCGGATGTTCACTACATGGAGCTTTTCCAGTCGGCCGACATCTGGCTGATGAGGAACGACTTCACGTTTGAGTTTCCACGGCCCACCATGCAAACGTGGTCTACATGTCGGGATTCCAGTGCAAACCGGCCAAACCTCTGTCTCCAGAGCTGGAGGAGTTTGTGCAGAGTGCAGGTGAGAGAATTAGTCTGTATCTGCTGTTGTGTTCACGTCAGAGATGGGACAAGGTCACGTTTCAACAAAGCGTATGACTTCAAGTTAAGTCAAATCTCAAGTTATCACAATTACAACACATCATTAGTAGATGATCTAACGATCAAATCCACAGACCCCACAAGTCCAAGCCAAGTTTGAGTCCTCTGATAAAAAACATTTCATGACTTTATATCAAATACTGAATACAGCTTGTTTGTACAGTTTCATGTGATGCTTTTAGATAAATGATGTTGTTCCACAGGAGAACATGGCGTGATCATCATGACCCTGGGCACGCTGGTGGCTGAACTTCCTGAGGACATCACGGAGGAGATCGCTGCTGCGTTTGCTCAGCTTCCTCACAAAGTGGTTTGGAGACACAAAGGCAGAAGACCGTCCACGCTGGGGAACAACACTCTGCTGGTGGACTGGCTCCCACAGAACGACCTGCTCGGACACAAACAACCAAACTGTTTGTAGCTCACGGAGGAACCAACGGCATCCAGGAGGCCATCAGCCACGGCGTTCCTCTGGTAAGAGTCTGTTACTATAGCAACAACCACGGTTTCTAAAACTGCTCATTAAGTAAAAGTTAGCAACTTAAATGTGAATGTCTGATCTTGTGAATCTTTTAACAATGTAATGACCAAAGATCTTTTTCCCACACATTGCTCGTGACAACGGCAAACAAATGACACAAATATAACCAAGGAAAAGTTAAAGCTTTACGAACTGCCTTACGTAGTTTCAGAGCTATGGTCCTAAGGTCTCTGAGTTTGTCATGCAACTCCAAAACTCGCTGGTGGACCTCATGCACTGGGATGGTTTAAGCCAGTGTAAGCGACTTGGATGAAAATCAGATCTCCAAATCTCAGGCCCAGGTGGTAACGTAATGTAAGATAAAGTAATGTTAGGTAATGTAATGTAAGGTAAGGTAAGGTAAGGTTAGGTAAGGTAATGTTAAGTAAGGTAATGTTAAGTAAAGTAAGGTAATGTTAGCTAATGTTTATTAAGGACAATGTACAATTACTTTAAAGCGAACCCTGGCTACAATCACATGTTTACCCTAAAACACTTATAATATCATCACTTATATAAATTCAGAACAAAAACCTTGAAAGTATTTGTAGTTTTATCAAAATCATGTTTTAAAGAAATCACATGGCTGCCATTTTGTCCTGGCTGTGACGTCAAATAGTTGTCTGTCTGCCCTCTGGTGGTTGTCAAGGTAACAGGTAACTAAGCAACATGAATTCAACAGTTAAAACCTTTCAGTTTGAGCTGGAGTTTGGCCAAATACAGAATGATTATGTGGAATCTAGTAAAACTGAAGCTAATCAAGAGGAAGAGGCAGAACTGGACACTGTCAGTGGTGTTTTTGTATCAACTGTTCACCGATCGAACCACAGGAGTAACCATGGCAACAACCAAAAGCAACCATTTGATGTCATCAACCCAGAATGCATTGCGTCTGGACAATATGGCGGCACCCAGTAGCTCAAAACAATGCAGATTTTATAAAAATGGTAAGCAGTTATAAATTAGTTTGTAGTTTATTTGAGCAAACATGAGATGTACTTGCATTTTAGCCATATTTGTCATTATAGTCAGGGTTCACTTTAAAGGTGCACTGCACAACTTTTTGGCCAAAAATAAACTTTAATGAATGCATATTTTTGTCTTTTAGATGCCTTTGTTACACTAAATAATGAATAAAAATCAGCATTTTTACTTTGAGCGGGCTTGCATGGCCACAAAAAAGTGTATTATTTGGCCTGGAAGAGGGCCCGAACACGTTGGTTTCTACAGAAAAGTTGATCCTTTAGCTGAATTTTTTCCTATTATGGTATAAAATGTTTTCCTCTCCATTCAGAAAATACCAAAGTATAGTTTTAACTTTCTAATTTTACTGAAAAATGTAGATGACTTTTCACCTTCAGAAAGTTGCACAAAGGCAGAGAAGCTTGTACCAGATTTTAGATTACAGCTAATTTCCATCTGTAGAGTCCTCCCCCTGGTGGAGGAGTCTCCATTTCATATTAATCTACTTTCAAACCCTCCCGAGCGTTGGGTTTCCTCCACAGGGTGACTGAGCCGAGCCTTAGAGATATTGTGTGAGGAGCTCAGTCACTGGAGAAACTTGGAGTAGAGCCGCTGCTCCTCCACAACTGAGGTGACTGGAGCATCTGTTCCTCTGCCTCCTGGACAGGTGAGGTGTTGATGTCCCAACAGGGGAAGACCTGGAGAAAGACCCAGAACACACTGGAAGGACAAAGTCTCTGGTCTGGCCTGGAGGAAGTGTGAGCCTCTTGTTTTTGTCTGACCTTGTGCTGTGCCATCTGCAGGTGGGACTTCCGCTCATGTTCGACCAGCAGGACAACTTCTTCAGGATGGAGGTGCGCGGCGTGGCCAAAGTGGTGGATATTTCCTTAGTGAACAGAGAGATCTTCTTGTCTGCGCTGAAGGAGGTCCTGTACGAGCCCAAATACGCTCAGAACATGAAGCGGCTGTCGGAGCTGCACCGCGACCAGCCTCTGAAGCCGCTGGACAAAGCCATGTTCTGGATCGAGTTTGTGATGAGACACAGAGGAGCCAAACATCTGGTCAGTCAGTCCTACAAACTGTCCAAAGTCCAGTACTACTGCCTGGATGTGCTGCTGTTTCTGCTGGCGCTCACTGCTCTGGGCGTGTGCGCGCTCGCCAAAACGCTGCAGGTCCTGTGGAGGGCGCTGTTCTGCAGGAGCAAGAAGGACAAGACGCACTGAGCTCACAGAGAAGAAGGACTTTAGTGTGAAATGTACAGCTCGAGATCAGGGGCCTCATTTGTAAATAAAGAAGAAAACAGAAGGAGAGAGAGAGAGGAGTCAGCTCTTAAGTCATCCTACATCGGGCAGGCTGTGTGGTTTTAAATTGCAGCACAGTACTGAAACTGCCCTGTTGAAAGTTTTTAATGACCTGCTTCTTACTGCTGACTCGGGAAAATCTGCTGTCCTTCTGCTCTTAGACTTATCAGCAGCCTTTGACATGGTGGACCACAGCATCCTTCTATCTCATTTGGAGTCTGATGTGGGCATAAAGGGCACTGCCCTCAGTTGGTTCCGATCATATTTGACCAACAGGAGCTTTTCTGTTCACGTAGGGCAGTACTCCTCCTCTGTGTCTCCTTTAAAGTACGGTGTACCTCAGGGTTCTACATTAGCGCCAGCTCTTTTTGCTCTGTGCATGCTTCCCCTGGGTACTGTTTTTAGAAAGTACAATGTAGCTTTGACTGAGATTGTGTTTTTTGGTGAAACTGATCTCCTGCTGGGCCATGACAGTGTGATTGGGTCACTGTCGTCCTTCTGTCGCCCTTCAGTGAAAAGTCTTGGTGTGATTGTGGATTCTTTGTTCAAATTTGACAAACACATCAGCTCAGTCATAATGTCCAGCTTCTTCCAGCTAAGACTTCTTGCTAAAGTCAAGCCGTACCTGCCCCTAGCTGACTTTGAAAAAACTATACATGCATTTGTAACATCACGTCTTGACTATTGTAATTCATTGTATGTTGGGCTGGACCAGGGTTCACTGCAGCGTTTGCAGACTGTTGACTAAAACTAACCCCGGGCTCACACTGCCTCCAGTCCAACTCCGGTGCAGTCTCCGGACCGGTCTTGCTACGGTGGGTGACTCACATAAACTCCGGTTAACTACAGTCCTGCTGCAGCCACAGGCTCTGCTGCGACCTCGCGAGACCCTGAACTCACGGAGGCTCACGCTCAACGTGGGAGAATACGTGATCGCTGAGCACTTTTTTCTCTCTCTTTCTTCGCTGAGCACATGTGTGTGTAAACAAAGAACACATGCGCCGAGTTTTGGGCTTGTTTCACGTCAGTTGATTTTCTATTTGATTTTTTGCCGCACATTGGGTAAGTACGGGAGGTTTATTTACATTCTATGTGTTACATAATCGTGTAAATGTCGTATTTTGTATTATTAGTGGTAACGTAATGATTTTATTCTGAAAACTACCGGATTCACTTCACCCGCGCTCGCTTGGTTTCCTGTATATTGTCTTGTTTTCACAACTTCATCAAAAAGGGCTCCGGTGCGCTCCGGCGTCCGGCCAAAATTTGAAACAAACGAAATGGATTCGGAGCGCCGGATTGGCCGTACCGGAGACACCGGACTGGACTGTACACCGTGTGAGCCACTCTCGGACTTTTCAAGTTAAGTAAAGACTCCGGTGGCTGCACCGGAGTTGGACTGGATGCAGTGTGAGCCCGGGGAAAGAGACGACAGCACATTACTCCTGTTCTTTGTAGGCTGCATTGGCTTCCCATCTCTTTTCGAGGAAACTTCAAACTGTTACTGATTTAAATGTTTGCATTGTATGGGTCGTCCCCCCCCCCCCAGGGCCCTGAGGTCAGCTGACCAGCTCCTGCTGGCTGTGCCTAAAACTAGGCTTAAGACAAGAGGGGACAGAGCCTTTTCAGTGGCAGCGCCCAAACTCTGGAACAGTCTCCCTCTGTCTGTCAGGTCCTCTGAGTCTGTCACTCAGTTCAAAACACGTCTTAAAACCCATTTGTTTCAACTGGTCATGTGGTGTTTTTTGTTTTATTGCATTTTATTGCTCTTACTCATCTTGTCTTTGTTTGCACCTTTATTGTCAATGTTTGTGCTGTAAATCTTGATTTTATTACTGTGTTATAATTAGTGATTTTACTAATGTTTCAGTCACCCTCTTTTTGTAAAGCACTTTTTTGTGATTTTTTTTGCTGTCTGTGAAATGTGCTATAAAAATAAAGAGAACTTACATACACTATTTTGTTATTTATTTGTCACCAATTTCTTCTGCGATTAAATGAGCTATAAACTGGGTTTCTTCTCAAAATGTGTATTATGAGTACACTGGTATAACTAAAGCATATTTTCACAAAAGATTAGAACAAACTCATTATTGTCGCCTTTGGCCTGCAGTTTTTATCAAATATTTACTTACTCAATCTGCAGTGAGTTAAGAGCACTGGGACGCACGCAGGTCTGTGAACGCACCACTCCCTCCTGCTGCAGCCCTCTGTCCCAGTCCTGCTCTAGTCCTGCTTCAGTCCTCTTTTAGTCCTGCTTTAGACCTGCTTCAGTCCTCTTTTAGACCTGCTTTAGTCCTGCTTTAGACCTGCTTCATTAGTTCTGCTTTAGTCCTGTTTAGTCCTGATCCAGTTTTCTTCACTTCGGAGACAGAACGCAGTAAGTACAATTAATTTCTGACTTTAGAGTTTATTTACACTGTGCCACTGTTTTAAGATGAATTACAATATTTTTTTCTTAATTGTTGACCATTTCACGGGTTCAGATGTAAGTATAGAGTAGCAGGAGTAGAAGAAGTAGTAATAGTAGTAGTGGTAGTAGTAGTAGCTGTAGTAGATATAGTAGGAATAATAGTAGTTGAAGTGGTAGGAGTTGTAGCAGTAATAGTAGTAGGACTAATAATAGGAGTAGTATTAGAATTAATAGTATAGTAAAAAATTACTACTATACTAGTAATAGTATAGTAAAAATTTGTAATAAATTTGTAGTAGGAGCAAAAAAGTAGGAATAGTAGTCGTAGAAGGAGGAGTAGGAGTAATCAGTGTAGTAGGAGTAGAAGTAATAGGAGTAGTAGTAGAAGTAATAGGATTAGTAGAAGTATCAGTAGAAGTAGGAACATAAGTAGCAAAAGAAGTAAGAGGATTACTAGAAGTAGGAGTAGAAAAGTAGGAATAGTAGTAGTAGTAGTAGTGGTAGTAGTAGAAGTAATAGGATTAGTAGAAGTTGTAAGAGTAGAAAGTAGCAGTAGAAGTATTAGGAGGAGTAATAGTAGGAGTAGTTTTTGATGTTGTGATTTGTGACATTAGGAACAGACTTTCTTCTGAACCTTCAGGGTTGTTTGTTCTGACGCTGCACAAACAGTTTTGGAGACTTTCAGATTTGTAAAATATAATAATCTATAATTGTCAGCGTCCTGGACTGTGGAGTAGTTCTACACTGTAAAAGTGCTTTGTGCGCGGCCTGGGCTGTTAAACACTGTAAAACTGTGTTGGTTCTGATCAAACAGACTCATGTTTGTGCTTCTGATTAGACAGTCACATAATAATGATCCTGAACAGGTCCAAAGATCGGCTCTTTGCTGATAAAGCTTCTGTACTTTTTACACACTGACTCTTACTCTCACTGGTCCAGGTCAGCAGAGTTTGTCCACAGTTTACCCAGAGTTCACCACACATGCACTGGGCTTCAAAAAAGTCTACAGCAGACCTGGGCAAACTGCGGCTCGTGGGCCAGATGTGGTCTTGAACTTCAGGCCCCCAGTTCACTGCTTGAAAATAACTTTATCTCTTTCTTTTGCTTGACTTTGCTATGGAACATGGTTCTTGTGTCCCTAGTGGGACAGACCGGTTTATGATTTAATATAGGGTTGGGGCTCGATGCCACATGTGGCTCTTTGCACTCGGATAAGGAATTATATTTAAAAAATTACATACAGTGTTTTCAAGCTATTTCTCATTCATTATTTGTCGACTCAGCAACAATGCAATGAATGCAAGAAGAGAGATTATTTGTGCAAGCATTTCCAAAGAAACCAATATTTTATAGAATTTATGAATTATGATTGATTTATTATTTTAATCGTTATACAATCTTTCTGATTGTAATTTGCTTTGAAAATAGTCTATATGGCTCTAAGCTGTTAAAGGTTTCAGACCTCCGATATTCAGGAACCAAAAATGGGGGTCTGGGGGTTCCTTCGCCAGGAAATTTGAACCAGAAAGCTAATATTTCCTACAGTCTGTCCATTGGACAACATAATATAGAACAAAATAAAATGTTACATTTAGATAAAGCGGCATCTTGTTCTGAGAAATCTAACCTCACATTTAAATGTTTGTGTCCCTCTTTGTTGCAAATGGATTTTAGTGGAGTAAGCGTATGGAGAAAAACATGTTTCTTCATTCTTCTTGGCCATAACAGATCCCATCAGTACACTTCTCTAAAATAGAAAAAATATATAACAATTGATGCAGTTTGTTTTATCCTCTATGTCCCACATTTTGGTTCCAAATTTAAAGAATGTCCCAGATCGCAGTGCAAAAAAAATCTACTTTCTGTTAAACTGAAGCCAACAGAGACAAGCTAACAACACTTCCTCCATCACTGTCCTCATGTCTCTTCTCTTTGTTCAGATCCAGAATGCTGGTGTCCCTGCTCCTGCTGTGCGCCTGCCTCTGCGTCTGTCCTGTGCCTGTCTCTGGAGGTAAAGTGCTGGTGTTCCCTCTGGACGGCTCTCATTGGGTGAACATGCGCGTGCTGCTGGAGGAGCTTCACTCTCGCGGACACGAGATCACCGTCCTCAGATCTGTGGACTCATGGTACATCAAAGCCCAATCTCCCATTTACCGCTCCATCACCATTAACTCCACCATCGGCATCAACGAGGAAGAGTTCGGCTCCTTCACGGCTCACATGGTACGTCTGAAGAGAGAAGGAGCATCTGTGTGGACCAGAGTGGCTCAGGAAATAGGGATAATAAAGGCCTTCTACGAGATGAACGCGTGAGTAATGATTAATGTGAAGCAGTTTGATTGATAGAGATAGAAATAACACTTTAAAATGATGTCTTAAAGCATGGGCTTGATTTTGGCTAACTGTTTGACTGACTGACCTGATCATCTTTTACAGGCAGGTCGTTCAGATGATGGAGGAAATGTTCGAGAACCAGAAGTTTATGCAGGAGCTGAAAGATGAGAATTATGATCTAGTTCTCACAGATCCAGCGATTGCGGCCGGATTTTTGTATCGCACATCGCCTGGGTTTGCCTCTGGTGCTGAACGTTCGCTGGACCATCCAAGGAGAAGGTCATGAGGCCATCGCTCCAACGCCTCTGTCCTACGTTCCAGTCCACATGACCGAGCTCACAGATCGCATGAGCTTCCTGCAGCGCGTCAAGAACATGCTGATGTACTTCTTCACACGCTTCCAGATCTGGTATGTGGCTGATTCCAACTAAGCCTTTGTGCACAAATACTTTGGCCCGACGTTCACTACATGGAGCTTTTCCAATCGGCCGACATCTGGCTGATGAGAAACGACTTCATCTTCGAGTTTCCACGGCCCACCATGCCAACGTGGTCTACATGTCGGGGATTCCAGTGCAAACCGGCCAAACCACTGTCTCCAGAGCTGGAGGAGTTTGTGCGAAGTGCAGGTGAGAAGAATTGTCTGATTATCTCTGTTGTGTTCACGTCGAGATTGCCTAGTAGGATTTAGCTAGGTCCGTTTCAGACACTGCCTATATGACTAGCTTTCTAATATAGTATAATCTGCATATGCACTGTTATTTACTTCATTACTTTGATAATTGACCCAGATATGATTGTCTACAAAGAGGGTTAGAGTAATTGGCGGTCCTCGATGTTGATGGTACTTTACAAAATATTAGAGGGAAGAGCTTTAGGTTAGCTAGAAGTAGTCAGTCCTTTCAGGAGGAAGCCTACCCTGTATAAGGAAATTCATGCGTCTTTTTCCCTACATGGTGGCTTTTGTAAGATGAGAATTGATAATAGATGAAGGTGAGAGTATAGCTGCGTCCATTCCCTTGTGTTCGCGCGTGAGCTCCACCGTGTTAGGTAATAATGTTTGTGGTAATTACACAAAGGCGGCTCGTTCTGTCTGATACAACAGCTATCTGCTGTTTGTTGAAGTAGTTCGGTCGTAGGAAGACAGATACTGGGGCGTGCTNCTTACTCTGAGTAAGAGAGGTGTTCCTGCCCTTCCCTGAGGTGGATCTCTGCTTCCTGATGGCTTTGATCTCACGTAGATTGTGTCCCTGAGTATAATAGCCAGTCTAATACTGCGCTAATGTGAAGTGTTGTCCCCAGGCTCCGGATACGACGCGCTAGGCAGCTATGCTTTACCTTTGTGTGTGTTAAATCAAGTAGTCCAAGGCCCGGTAGATTTGCACAGTTTATATGTTTATTCCATGGTAGTGCAAATGCAGTCATCAACAGGCAAATTATTCCATTAACACGAAGAACAAAGAGCAGTACACTCCGCCACAGCGGTCAAAAACCTTTTGCCCTTCCGGGTTCAACACCTGCCCACTACCTGTTGCCCCTGCCTAATATGCACCATATTAACAGTGCCATCTAGTGGGCAATAGGGCACACAACATAATCAATTTTACATATTTGGCTCCTATACAGAGAATGCTCCACTGTCCGTCATTGTCCATGAATGCCATGGCAGCTGTTCAGATCTGATCTCTGATCACAGCTGAAGGCTGTGCAAGGACTGTGTCTGGGTGCCTCTTGAGGGCAGACTGGTGCTTTATAACATTTATGTGTAAGACCATGGTTGTAATGGTAACTGCTCAGTAGCATCTGCAAGATTCAGTGGGCCTTTTCTGTAGTGAGTTTGCATTCTTCGGCTGGAAGCTTTGGGCTGACTGCGCTGGAGCCTTTGGACCCCTTCATTAGAGACTCTTCAGTCCTAAGCTGGAAACTTGGGCTCTCTGCGCCGGGGCTAGGATCCCCCCCTCTGGGAGGGTGCGCCCCTCTGCTCGGCCTCTCTGATGTGGTTTTACCTGCAAACACAAGCACTCTGGTTGAAACCAACAGTTTAGTCTGTGGATCCTCTGCCTGGTGGAGGGCATGAGTTTCGGCTATGGCAGATCTCCCTGTTTTTATCTCCCAGGGCTGATGCACTGGACCACTGGAACCACCTGGGCCCTCTGGAAAGTGTGTGGAGAAAAACATGTTTGTTCATTCTTCTTGGCCATTGCAGATCAGTACACTTCTCTAAAATAGAAAAAAATATATAGCAGTTTTTGCAGTTTGTTTTAGCCTCTATGTTAAACATTTTGGTTCCAAATTTAAAGACATATCAGATAATGACACTTCCTCCATCACTGGCCTCATGTCTCTTCTCCTCGTTCAGATCCAGAATGCTGGTGTCCCTGCTCCTGCTGTGCTCCTGCCTCTGCGTCTGTCCTGTGCCTGTCTCTGGAGGTAAAGTGCTGGTGTTCCCTCTGGACGGCTCTCATTGGGTGAACATGCGCGTGCTGCTGGAGGAGCTTCACTCTCGCGGACACGAGATCACCGTCGTCAGATCTGTGGACTCATGGTACATCAAAGCCCAGTCTCCCATTTACCGCTCCATCACCATAAACTCCTCCATGGGCTTCAACGAGAAAGAGTTTGGCTCCTTCGCGGCTCGTGTGGTGCGTCTGAAGAGAGAAGGAGCATCTGTGTGGACCAGAGTGGCTCAGGAGATGGAGATCTTAAAAGTCGCCTGCGAGATGCACGCGTGAGTAATGATGCCTATGAGGCAAAGTCTGACTGATAGAGAGAGGATCAACACTTTAATATGATGTGTTAAAGCAATGAGCTTGATTTTGGCCAACTGTTATACTGACTGACCTGATCATCTTTTACAGACAGGTCGTTCGGATGATGGAGGAAATGTTCGAGAACCAGAAGCTAATGCAGGAGCTAAAAGATGAGAACTATGACTTAGTTCTCACAGATCCAGCGATTGCGGCTGGAGTTTTCATGGCACATCGTCTGGGTTTGCCTCTGGTGCTCAACGTTCGCTGGACCATCCAAGGAGAAGGTCATGAGGCCATCGCTCCACTGCCTCTGTCCTACGTGCCCATCCCCATGACTGAGCTCACAGACCGCATGAACTTCCTGCAGCGCGTCAAGAACATGCTGATGTACTTCTTCACACGCTTCCAGATCTGGTACTTTGCTGATCCCAACTACAAGCCCTTTGTGCATAAAAATACTTCGGCCCGGATGTTCACTACATGGAGCTTTTCCAGTCGGCCGACATCTGGCTGATGAGGAACGACTTCACGTTGAGTTTCCACGGCCCACCATGCCAAACGTGGTCTACATGTCGGGATTCCAGTGCAAACCGGCCAAAATCTGTCTGAGCTGGAGGAGTTTGTGCAGAGTGCAGGTGAGAGAATTAGTCTGTATCTGCTGTTGTGTTCAGAGAAATGGGAAGGTCACGTTTCAACAAGCGTATGACTTCAAGTCTAAGTCAAATCTCAAGTTATCACAATTACAACACATCATTATGTAGATGATCACGATCAAATCCACAGACCCCACAAGTCCAAGCCAAGTTTGAGTCCTCTGATAAAAAACATTTCATGACTTTATATCAAATAACTGAATACAGCTTGTTCATGTGATGCTTTTAGATAAATGATGTTTGTTCCACAGGAGAACATGGCGTGATCATCATGACCCTGGGCACGCTGGTGGCTGAACTTCCTGAGGACATCACGGAGGAGATCGCTGCTGCGTTTGCTCAGCTTCCTCACAAAGTGGTTTGGAGACACAAAGGCAGAAGACCGTCCACGCTGGGGAACAACACTCTGCTGGTGGACTGGCTCCCAGAACGACCTGCTCGGACACAAACAAACCAAACTGTTTGTAGCTCACGAGGAACCAACGGCATCCAGGAGGCCATCAGCCACGGCGTTCCTCTGGTAAGAGTCTGTTACTATAGCAACAACCACGGTTTCTAAAACTGCTCATTAAGCTAAAATTAGCAAACTTAAATGTGAATGTCTGATCTTGTGAATCTTTTAACAATGTAATGACCAAAGATCTTTTTCCACACATTGCTGACAACGGTGACAAACAATATGTTAGCTAAGTTTGTAAGTTGTTCGCTGGTGGACCGAGTGTAAATGTCACATTAATCGTCGAACAGGGTAAAATGAAGTAACTAATGTTATAAGACATAAGATAAAGTATCACATGTTTACCCTAAAACACTTATAATATCATCACTTCAAAGACAAAACCTTGAAAGTATTTGTAGTTTATAAAATCAAAATCATGTTTAAAGAAATCACATGGCTGCCATTTTGTCCTGGCTGTGACGTCAAATAGTTGTCTGTCTGCCCTCTGGTGGTTGTCAAGGTAACAGGTAACTAAGCAACATGAATTCAACAGTTAAAACCTTTCAGTTTGAGCTGGAGTTTGGCCAAATACAGAATGATTATGTGGAATCTAGTAAAACTGAAGCTAATCAAGAGGAAGAGGCCAGAACTGGACACTGTCAGTGGTGTTTTTGTATCAACTGTTCACCGATCGAACCACAGGAGTAACCATGGCAACAACCAAAAGCAACCATTTGATGTCATCAACCCAGAATGCATTGCGTCTGGACAATATGGCGGCACCCAGTAGCTCAAAACAATGCAGATTTTATAAAAATGGTAAGCAGTTATAAATTAGTTTGTAGTTTATTTGAGCAAACATGAGATGTACTTGCATTTTAGCCATATTTGTCATTATAGTCAGGGTTCACTTTAAAGGTGCACTGCACAACTTTTTGGCCAAAAATAAACTTTAATGAATGCATATTTTTGTCTTTTAGATGCCTTTGTTACACTAAATAATGAATAAAAATCAGCATTTTTACTTTGAGCGGGCTTGCATGGCCACAAAAAAGTGTATTATTTGGCCTGGAAGAGGGCCCGAACACGTTGGTTTCTACAGAAAAGTTGATCCTTTAGCTGAATTTTTTCCTATTATGGTATAAAATGTTTTCTCTCCATTCAGAAAATACCAAAGTATAGTTTTAACTTTCTAATTTTACTGAAAAATGTAGATGACTTTTCACCTTCAGAAAGTTGCACAAAGGCAGAGAAGCTTGTACCAGATTTTAGATTACAGCTAATTTCCATCTGTAGAGTCCTCCCCTGGTGGAGGAGTCTCCATTTCATATTAATCTACTTTCAAACCCTCCCGAGCGTTGGGTTTCCTCCACAGGGTGACTGAGCCGAGCCTTAGAGATATTGTGTGAGGAGCTCAGTCACTGGAGAAACTTGGAGTAGAGCCGCTGCTCCTCCACAACTGAGGTGACTGGAGCATCTGTTCCTCTGCCTCCTGGACAGGTGAGGTGTTGATGTCCCAACAGGGGAAGACCTGGAGAAAGACCCAGAACACACTGGAAGGACAAAGTCTCTGGTCTGGCCTGGAGGAAGTGTGAGCCTCTTGTTTTTGTCTGACCTTGTGCTGTGCCATCTGCAGGTGGGACTTCCGCTCATGTTCGACCAGCAGGACAACTTCTTCAGGATGGAGGTGCGCGGCGTGGCCAAAGTGGTGGATTTCCTTAGTGAACAGAGAGATCTTCTTGTCTGCGCTGAAGGAGGTCCTGTACGAGCCCAAATACGCTCAGAACATGAAGCGGCTGTCGGAGCTGCACCGCGACCAGCCTCTGAAGCCGCTGGACAAAGCCATGTTCTGGATCGAGTTTGTGATGAGACACAGAGGAGCCAAACATCTGGTCAGTCAGTCCTACAAACTGTCCAAAGTCCAGTACTACTGCCTGGATGTGCTGCTGTTTCTGCTGGCGCTCACTGCTCTGGCGTGTGCGCGCTCGCCAAAACGCTGCAGGTCCTGTGGAGGGCGCTGTTCTGCAGGAGCAAGAAGGACAAGACGCACTGAGCTCACAGAGAAGAAGGACTTTAGTGTGAAATGTACAGCTCGAGATCAGGGGCCTCATTTGTAAATAAAGAAGAAAACAGAAGGAGAGAGAGAGAGGAGTCAGCTCTTAAGTCATCCTACATCGGGCAGGCTGTGTGGTTTTAAATTGCAGCACAGTACTGAAACTGCCCTGTTGAAAGTTTTAATGACCTGCTTCTTACTGCTGACTCGGGAAAATCTGCTGTCCTTCTGCTCTTAGACTTATCAGCAGCCTTTGACATGGTGGACCACAGCATCCTTCTATCTCATTTGGAGTCTGATGTGGGCATAAAGGGCACTGCCCTCAGTTGGTTCCGATCATATTTGACCAACAGGAGCTTTTCTGTTCACGTAGGGCAGTACTCCTCCTCTGTGTCTCCTTTAAAGTACGGTGTACCTCAGGTTCTACATTAGCGCCAGCTCTTTTTGCTCTGTGCATGCTTCCCCTGGGTACTGTTTTTAGAAAGTACAATGTAGCTTTGACTGAGATTGTGTTTTTTGGTGAAACTGATCTCCTGCTGGGCCATGACAGTGTGATTGGGTCACTGTCGTCCTTCTGTCGCCCTTCAGTGAAAAGTCTTGGTGTGATTGTGGATTCTTTGTTCAAATTTGACAAACACATCAGCTCAGTCATAATGTCCAGCTTCTTCCAGCTAAGACTTCTTGCTAAAGTCAAGCCGTACCTGCCCCTAGCTGACTTTGAAAAAACTATACATGCATTTGTAACATCACGTCTTGACTATTGTAATTCATTGTATGTTGGGCTGGACCAGGGTTCACTGCAGCGTTTGCAGACTGTTGACTAAAACTAACCCCGGGCTCACACTGCCTCCAGTCCAACTCCGGTGCAGTCTCCGGACCGGTCTTGCTACGGTGGGTGACTCACATAAACTCCGGTTAACTACAGTCCTGCTGCAGCCACAGGCTCTGCTGCCGACCTCGCGAGACCCTGAACTCACGGAGGCTCACGCTCAACGTGGGAGAATACGTGATCGCTGAGCACTTTTTTCTCTCTCTTTCTTTCGCTGAGCACATGTGTGTGTAAACAAAGAACACATGCGCCGAGTTTTGGGCTTGTTTCACGTCAGTTGATTTTCTATTTGATTTTTTGCCGCACATTGGGTAAGTACGGGAGGTTTATTTACATTCTATGTGTTACATAATCGTGTAAATGTCGTATTTTGTATTATTAGTGGTAACGTAATGATTTTATTCTGAAAACTACCGGATTCACTTCACCCGCGCTCGCTTGGTTTCCTGTATATTGTCTTGTTTTCACAACTTCATCAAAAGGGCTCCGGTGCGCTCCGGCGTCCGGCCAAAATTTGAAACAAACGAAATGGATTCGGAGCGCCGGATTGGCCGTACCGGAGACACCGGACTGGACTGTACACCGTGTGAGCCACTCTCGGACTTTTCAAGTTAAGTAAAGACTCCGGTGGCTGCACCGGAGTTGGACTGGATGCAGTGTGAGCCCGGGGAAAGAGACGACAGCACATTACTCCTGTTCTTTGTAGGCTGCATTGGCTTCCCATCTCTTTCGAGGAAACTTCAAACTGTTACTGATTTAAATGTTTGCATTGTATGGGTCGTCCCCCCCCCCCCCAGGGCCCTGAGGTCAGCTGACCAGCTCCTGCTGGCTGTGCCTAAAACTAGGCTTAAGACAAGAGGGGACAGAGCCTTTTCAGTGGCAGCGCCCCAAACTCTGGAACAGTCTCCCTCTGTCTGTCAGGTCCTCTGAGTCTGTCACTCAGTTCAAAACACGTCTTAAAACCCATTTGTTTCAACTGGTCATGTGGTGTTTTTTGTTTTATTGCATTTTATTGCTCTTACTCATCTTGTCTTTGTTTGCACCTTTATTGTCAATGTTTGTGCTGTAAATCTTGATTTTATTACTGTGTTATAATTAGTGATTTTACTATGTTTCAGTCACCCTCTTTTTGTAAAGCACTTTTTGTGATTTTTTTTGCTGTCTGTGAAATGTGCTATAAAAATAAAGAGAACTTACATACACTATTTTGTTATTTATTGTCACCAATTTCTTCTGCGATTAAATGAGCTATAAACTGGGTTTCTTCTCAAAATGTGTATTATGAGTACACTGGTATAACTAAAGCATATTTTCACAAAAGATTAGAACAAACTCATTATTGTCGCCTTTGGCCTGCAGTTTTTATCAAATATTTACTTACTCAATCTGCAGTGAGTTAAGAGCACTGGGACGCACGCAGGTCTGTGAACGCACCACTCCTCCTGCTGCAGCCCTCTGTCCCAGTCCTGCTCTAGTCCTGCTTCAGTCCTCTTTTAGTCCTGCTTTAGACCTGCTTCAGTCCTCTTTTAGACCTGCTTTAGTCCTGCTTTAGACCTGCTTCATTAGTTCTGCTTTAGTCCTGTTTTAGTCCTGATCCAGTTTTCTTCACTTCGGAGACAGAACGCAGTAAGTACAATTAATTTCTGACTTTAGAGTTTATTTACACTGTGCCACTGTTTTAAGATGAATTACAATATTTTTTTTCTTAATTGTTGACCATTTCACGGGTTCAGATGTAAGTATAGAGTAGCAGGAGTAGAAGAAGTAGTAATAGTAGTAGTGGTAGTAGTAGTAGCTGTAGTAGATATAGTAGGAATAATAGTAGTTGAAGTGGTAGGAGTTGTAGCAGTAATAGTAGTAGGACTAATAATAGGAGTAGTATTAGAATTAATAGTATAGTAAAAAATTACTACTATACTAGTAATAGTATAGTAAAAATTTGTAATAAATTTGTAGTAGGAGCAAAAAGTAGGAATAGTAGTCGTAGAAGGAGGAGTAGGAGTAATCAGTGTAGTAGGAGTAGAAGTAATAGGAGTAGTAGTAGAAGTAATAGGATTAGTAGAAGTATCAGTAGAAGTAGGAACATAAGTAGCAAAAGAAGTAAGAGGATTACTAGAAGTAGGAGTAGAAAAAGTAGGAATAGTAGTAGTAGTAGTAGTGGTAGTAGTAGAAGTAATAGGATTAGTAGAAGTTGTAAGAGTAGAAAAGTAGCAGTAGAAGTATTAGGAGGAGTAATAGTAGGAGTAGTTTTTGATGTTGTGATTTGTGACATTAGGAACAGACTTTCTTCTGAACCTTCAGGGTTGTTTGTTCTGACGCTGCACAAACAGTTTTGGAGACTTTCAGATTTGTAAAATATAATAATCTATAATTGTCAGCGTCCTGGACTGTGGAGTAGTTCTACACTGTAAAAGTGCTTTGTGCGCGGCCTGGGCTGTTAAACACTGTAAAACTGTGTTGGTTCTGATCAAACAGACTCATGTTTGTGCTTCTGATTAGACAGTCACATAATAATGATCCTGAACAGGTCCAAAGATCGGCTCTTTGCTGATAAAGCTTCTGTACTTTTTACACACTGACTCTTACTCTCACTGGTCCAGGTCAGCAGAGTTTGTCCACAGTTTACCCAGAGTTCACCACACATGCACTGGGCTTCAAAAAAGTCTACAGCAGACCTGGGCAAACTGCGGCTCGTGGGCCAGATGTGGTCTTGAACTTCAGGCCCCCAGTTCACTGCTTGAAAATAACTTTATCTCTTTCTTTTGCTTGACTTTGCTATGGAACATGGTTCTTGTGTCCCTAGTGGGACAGACCGGTTTATGACTTTAATATAGGGTTGGGGCTCGATGCCACATGTGGCTCTTTGCACTCGGATAAGGAATTATATTTAAAAAATACATACAGTGTTTTCAAGCTATTTCTCATTCATTATTTGTCGACTCAGCAACAATGCAATGAATGCAAGAAGAGAGATTATTTGTGCAAGCATTTCCAAAGAAACCAATATTTTATAGAATTTATGAATTATGATTGATTTATTATTTTAATCGTTAATACAATCTTTCTGATTGTAATTTGCTTTGAAAATAGTCTATATGGCTCTAACGCTGTTAAAGGTTTCAGACCTCCGATATTCAGGAACCAAAATGGGGGTCTGGGGGTTCCTTCGCCAGGAAATTTTGAACCAGAAAGCTAATATTTCCTACAGTCTGTCCATTGGACAACATAATATAGAACAAAAAATAAAATGTTACATTTTAGATAAAGGCGCATCTTGTTCTGAGAAATCTAACCTCACATTTAAATGTTTGTGTCCCTCTTTGTTGCAAATGGATTTTAGTGGAGTAAGCGTATGGAGAAAAACATGTTTCTTCATTCTTCTTGGCCATAACAGATCCCATCAGTACACTTCTCTAAAATAGAAAAAATATATAACAATTGATGCAGTTTGTTTTATCCTCTATGTCCCACATTTTGGTTCCAAATTTAAAGAATGTCCCAGATCGCAGTGCAAAAAAAATCTACTTTCTGTTAAACTGAAGCCAACAGAGACAAGCTAACAACACTTCCTCCATCACTGTCCTCATGTCTCTTCTCTTTGTTCAGATCCAGAATGCTGGTGTCCCTGCTCCTGCTGTGCGCCTGCCTCTGCGTCTGTCCTGTGCCTGTCTCTGGAGGTAAAGTGCTGGTGTTCCCTCTGGACGGCTCTCATTGGGTGAACATGCGCGTGCTGCTGGAGGAGCTTCACTCTCGCGGACACGAGATCACCGTCCTCAGATCTGTGGACTCATGGTACATCAAAGCCCAATCTCCCATTTACCGCTCCATCACCATTAACTCCACCATCGGCATCAACGAGGAAGAGTTCGGCTCCTTCACGGCTCACATGGTACGTCTGAAGAGAGAAGGAGCATCTGTGTGGACCAGAGTGGCTCAGGAAATAGGGATAATAAAGGCCTTCTACGAGATGAACGCGTGAGTAATGATTAATGTGAAGCAGTTTGATTGATAGAGATAGAAATAACACTTTAAAATGATGTCTTAAAGCATGGGCTTGATTTTGGCTAACTGTTTGACTGACTGACCTGATCATCTTTTACAGGCAGGTCGTTCAGATGATGGAGGAAATGTTCGAGAACCAGAAGTTTATGCAGGAGCTGAAAGATGAGAATTATGATCTAGTTCTCACAGATCCAGCGATTGCGGCCGGATTTTGTATCGCACATCGCCTGGGTTTGCCTCTGGTGCTGAACGTTCGCTGGACCATCCAAGGAGAAGGTCATGAGGCCATCGCTCCAACGCCTCTGTCCTACGTTCCAGTCCACATGACCGAGCTCACAGATCGCATGAGCTTCCTGCAGCGCGTCAAGAACATGCTGATGTACTTCTTCACACGCTTCCAGATCTGGTATGTGGCTGATTCCAACTACAAGCCCTTTGTGCACAAATACTTTGGCCCCGACGTTCACTACATGGAGCTTTTCCAATCGGCCGACATCTGGCTGATGAGAAACGACTTCATCTTCGAGTTTCCACGGCCCACCATGCCAAACGTGGTCTACATGTCGGGATTCCAGTGCAAACCGGCCAAACCACTGTCTCCAGAGCTGGAGGAGTTTGTGCAGAGTGCAGGTGAGAGAATTAGTCTGTATCTGCTGTTGTGTTCACGTCAGAGATTGGACAAGGTCACGTTTCAACTAAGCCTATGACTAAGTCTAAGTCAAATCTCAAGTTATCACTATTATAACACATCATTAGTAGATGAGTTTGAGTCCTCTGATAAAAATTATTTCATGACTTTATATCAAATACTGAATACAGCTTGTATTTCTACAGTTTCATGTGATGCTCTTAGATAAATTACACATTTGTTCTACAGGAGAACACGGCGTGATCGTGATGCTCTTAGATAAATGATGTTTGTTCCACAGGAGAACATGGCGTGATCATCATGACCCTGGGCACGCTGGTGGCTGAACTTCCTGAGGACATCACGGAGGAGATCGCTGCTGCGTTTGCTCTGCTTCCTCACAAAGTGGTTTGGAGACACAAAGGCAGAAGACCGTCCACGCTGGGGAACAACACTCTGCTGGTGGACTGGCTCCCACAGAACGACCTGCTCGGACACAAACAAACCAAACTGTTTGTAGCTCACGGAGGAACCAACGGCATCCAGGAGGCCATCAGCCACGGCGTTCCTCTGGTAAGAGTTTGTTACTATAGCAACAACCACGGTTTCTAAAACTGCCCATTAAGCTAAAATTTAGCAAACTTAAATGTGAGATGTCTGATCTTGTCTGACATTGTTTTAACAATGTAATGACCAAAGATCTTTTTTCACACGTTGCTAGTGACAACGGCAAACAAATGACACAAATATCACCAAATAAAAGTTGTAGCTTCACAAACTGCCTTACGTAGTTTCAGAGCTATGGTCCAAAGGTCTCTGGAGTTTGTCATAGCGACTCCAAAACTCGCTGGTGGACCTGCCTCATGCACTGGGACGGTTTAAGCCGAGTGTAAAGCAACTTGGATGAAAATCAGATCCTCCAAATGTCAGGCCCAGGTGGTAACGTAATGTAAGATAAAGTAATGTTAGGTAATGTAATGTAATGTAAGGTAAGGTAATGTTAGGAAAGGTAATGTAATGTTAGGTAAGGTAAGGTAAGGTAATGTTAGGTAAAGTAAGGTAATGTTAGGTAAGGTAAAGTAAGGTAAGGTAATGTTAGGTAAGGTAAGGTAATGTTTGGTAAGGTAAGGTAATGTTAGGTAAGGTAAAGTAAGGTAAGGTAATGTTAGGTAAGGTAATGTAAAGTAAGGTAATGTAATGTTAGGTAAAGTAAGGTTAGGTAAGGTAAGGTAATGTTAGGTAATGTAAGGTAATGTTAGGTAAAGTAAGGTAATGTTAGGTAAAGTAAGGTAATGTTAGGTAAAGTAAGGTAATGTTAGGTAAAGTAAGGTAATGTTAGGTAAAGTAAGGTAATGTTAGGTAAAGTAAGGTAATGTTAGGTAATATAAAATAAGGTAAGGTAATGTTAGGTAAGGTAAGGTAAGGTAATGTTAGGTAATGTAAGGTAATGCTAGGTAAGGTAATGTTAGGTAGGGTAAAGTAAGGTAAGGTAATGTTAGGTAAGGCAAGGTAAAGTAAGGTAATGTTAGGTAAAGTAAGGTAATGTTAGGTAAAGTAAGGTAATGTTAGGTAAAGTAAGGTAATGTTAGGTAATATAAAATAAGGTAAGGTAATGTTAGGTAAGGTAAGGTAAGGTAATGTTAGGTAAGGCAAGGTATAGTAAGGTAAGGTAATGTTAGGTTAAGTAAGGTAATGTTAGGTAAGATAAAATAAGGTAAGGTAATGTTAGGTAAGGTAAAGTAATGTTAGGTAAGGTAAGGTAATGTTAGGTAAGGAAAGTTAATGTTAGGTAAGGTAAAGTAATGTTAGGTAAGGTAAGGTAATGTTAGGTAAGGAAAGTTAATGTTAGGTAAGGTAAGGTAAAGTAGGGTAAGGTAATGTAAGGTTTATTAATGCCTGTGTACAATTACATTAAGCACAAAGGCAGAGATGCTTGTACCAGTCCTCCCCTAGTGGAGGAGTTGAAGTCTCTCAGGGTCTGGTTCACAGTGAGGGGAGGATGGAGCGTGAGATTGACAGGAGGATCTGTGCAGCGTCTGCAGTGATACGGTCGCTGTATTGGACTGATGTGGTGAAGAATGAAGTGAGTCCAAAGAAAAAACTCTACATTTCATATTAATCTACTTTCAAACCCTCCTGAGCTTTGGGTCCAAATGAGTTTCCTCCACAGCTGAGGTAACTGGACAGGTGAGGTGTGAGGAGACCTGGAGAAAGACCCAGAAGACACTGGAAGGACAAAGTCTCTGGTCTGGCCTGGAGGAAGTGTGAGCCTTTTGTTTTTGTCTAACCTTGTGCTGTGCCATCTGCAGGTGGGACTTCCGCTCATGTTCGACCAGCAGGACAACTTCTTCAGGATGGAGGTGCGCGGCGTGGCCAAAGTGGTGGATATTTCCTTAGTGAACAGAGAGATGTTCTTGTCTGCGCTGAAGGAGGTCCTGTACGAGCCCAAATACGCTCAGAACATGAAGCGGCTGTCGGAGCTGCACCGCGACCAGCCTCTGAAGCCGCTGGACAAAGCCATGTTCTGGATCGAGTTTGTGATGAGACACAGAGGAGCCAAACATCTGGTCAGTCAGTCCTACAAACTGTCCAAAGTCCAGTACTACTGCCTGGACGTGCTGCTGTTTCTGCTGGCGCTCACTGCTCTGGGCGTGTGCGCGCTCGCTAAGACGCTGCAGGTCCTGTGGAGGGCGCTGTTCTGCAGGAGCAAGAAGGACAAGACGCACTGAGCTCACAGAGAAGAAAGACTCATGTGTGAAACGTACAGCTCGAGATCAGGATGGACGACACTGAAATAAGTAGATTTTCAAAGTTTATGAGAAGAAACATTTACACAAAGTCCTTCAGTTATCTGATTATTTTCAACATCACTTTGCATTGGCTGTGCAAACAAATGTTTCTATGTTTATATTTCAGGCAACTTTCTAAATAGTTGTAAATTAAGGATTAGGATCAGGCTTAGGTTCAGTTTATTTGGGTAATTTCAACTTTGGGAGAGGCTTGTGACGTATCTGCGTTTGGGGAAAAGATAATTTTATTGTAATTAATTTTCATGTGGAAGCAACAAAACTGTTCAATCTGCCCATAAAGATGTCTATTTATTGTTTATTTAAATCTATTTCTTCTGTGGATTGATATGAGACATTGTAAAGTTTTCTTGATTGTAAATATTGATTTGTGTAAATAAAGTAACTCTTTGACGCTGCCGATGTCACTGTGTAGTTTGGTGCAGACGTGGTGATGATGACGTCATGGACAGTTGTAGCCTGGGCGTTGTGCTTCCACCAGGGGGCGACAGAGTTCGTAGAACAGTCGGTTTGAGCCTGGACACTCACATGTAGAAATCTACTAAAATGGAAAGTTAAAACAATACTTGGGGACATTCTCTGTGCAGATGTCAGTTTAATGTCACAGTGTACATTATTAAACTTTGGCATTTTTCACTTTTTAATTATTACTACCGTTTTGAAGATATTTCAATGATTTCTTGTTACAAACTTTAGGTTGAGTCTTATTTTCAAAAAATCAAACCACAGTTTCACTGAGTCCAGAGTTTACAGGGTGTTGGGTTGTATGTGTGTGATATTTGGTGTATGTGTATATAATGTTGTATAGAATAGAGCTGTTCAAAAACAGCTTATCCTAATGTAATAAGGGCACTACATACAGTTCCTAGATCTTGCAAAAACCCAAAATCAAATAATGGCTGTTTTTCGTTTTTTCCATTTTCCAATTTTTGTTTTAACCCTAGAACACTATCGCTGGGTGAATTTCACCCGAGCAAATGTATTTACATGATTTTCATGTTGTATTTTTCTGATTGTCATGAGTCCCTGGAGCTTCACCAGTGTTTTTGACTCTATGAAGGTGTGAGTGTTTCTCTGCCCCAAAGAACACTTTTTCCTACAGACTTGCTTTTGGGGGATTTTCACCCGGCAACAGTGAAAGAGGGTAATGTACGTTTACTTTTTTTTTTGCCAAAAGTTACATTATGTAGTTAGCTATTTATATGAATTATGAATATATATCACAAAGTGGTGATTTCAAAGTGAATTCTTATGGTGAAAACAATATTTTAATCAAGTAGTCATTTTTACACAATGAAAAAATACCAAGTTTTTGTTCCTCTCTCCTGTAGTTGTTTGTGTGTCCAGGAGTCTTTCCCTTCACCAGGGAAGTCTTGCATGGCTCAGGAATGGGTGGACCAAAGATCAAGTTTCCTGTTTCAATATATATATATTTTTAGGAATTTTTTTATCTTAAAATCCAAATTTTCGAGCATGTTTATAGGATCTTCCTATATTTTTATTTTCCATTTTGTTACACATAGCACAGTTGAAAATAAAAGAAAACCTCTAATTTGTCAAGTGTTGTCATATTTTGATCTATTTTTTATGACAAGTACTTTTTTTTGGGTAGATTATATTATATCGGGTGAAAATTACCCAGCAAAAGTGATGGTGTAACTTTTTATAGCGAAAGTGTTCTAGGGTTAATAAATAATAAAAAAAAATGGTCTAGATTTTTTTTTCCTAAATTAAAAAACAATTGATGTTTTTTTTATTTTGACTTTCAGATCAAAAATCAAATGGTTACGACGTACACAGACCTTCACGTCTTTCTTTCCAGTTGGACCAGAATCCTTTTGTTTAGTGTAAATAAAATCAGAACGGCTCAAATTACAAACTCAGTCCAACCTCAAACAAACGAAAAAGACTTTATTACATCACACACATTTACAATTCTCATGTTTATTACTGTTTTAGCAACTTTTAACAGTTAAATTGTAATAAATACACTTAAAATACTGTTAAGTAAAGATCCTAAATCATTCAGTTCAATCCAAAAAAGAACAAGATTCACAGTCATTTCATCATAAGAGACAGAATATTTCTAATGTGCTGGGTCAGTTCTGCCTTAGACCTGCTTTAGTCTTGCTTAGTCCTGTTTGAGACCTGCTTTAGTCCTGTTTTAGCCCAGCTTTAGTCCTGGTTCTGGGCGGCTCCAGTCGGTAGGACAGCGCGCTCAGGACTTGGTTGAGTTTGTAGAACCTCTGAGCCTGTGGTGAGGTGGCGCCCTTGTGGCCCCAGAGCAAACGTAGCTGGAAGTCTGTGCTGAAGACCTGGGCCAGATCCGGGTCTGGAACCAGTCCTGAAATACAAACCGGTCAAATGTTTGAGAACCAAGTACTGTGTCATTGTGTTGGGCTAAAACTGAACTTGAACAGTGTCCTTTTATTGTGGCAGGACCAAGACACACAGGTCTGTTTAATCAGCTGTGAGACTGAAAAAGTCCTGCAGGTGGAGCTGCTGCATGTGTTTGTAGAAAACACTGCTTTGGTCCTATTTTAGTCCTGTTTTAGTCCTGCTTTAGTCCTGTTTAGTCCTGTTTTGGTCTTGTTTTAGTTCTACTTTGGTCCTATTTTAGTCCCATTTTAGACCTGTTTTCGTCCTGGTTCAGACCTGCTTTAGTCGTGGCTCAGACCTCCTTTCGTCCCGGTTCAGACCTGGTTTAGTCCTGGTTCAGACCTCCTTTAGTCCTGGTTCAGACCTGGTTTAGTCCTGGTTTAGTCCTGGTTCAGACCTGCTTTAGTCCTGGTTCAGACCTGGTTTAGTCCTGGTTCAGACCTGGTTTAGTCCTGGTTTAGTCCTGGTTCAGACCTGTTTAGTCCTGGTTTAGTCCCACTTTAGTCCCATTTTAGACCTGGTTTAGTCCTGGTTCAGACCCGCTTTAGTCCTGGTTCTGACCTGGTTCAGACCTGTTTTAGTCCTGGTTTAGTCCTGGTTTAGTCCTGGTTCAGACCTGGTTTAGTCCTGGTTCAGACCTGGTTTAGTCCTGGTTCAGACCTGGTTTAGTCCTGGTTTAGTCCTGGTTCAGACCTGGTTTAGTCCTGGTTTAGACCTGGTTTAGTCCTGGTTTAGACCTGGTTTAGTCCTGGTTTAGTCCTGGTTTAGACCTGCTTTAGTCCTGGTTCAGACCTGCTTTAGTCCTGGTTCTGACCTGGTTCAGACCTGGTTTAGTCCTGGTTCAGACCTGGTTTAGTCCTGGTTTAGTCCTGGTTTAGACCTGGTTTAGTCCTGGTTTAGACCTGGTTTAGTCCTGGTTCAGACCTGGTTTAGTCCTGGTTTAGTCCTGGTTTAGTCCTGGTTTAGACCTGCTTTAGTCCTGGTTCAGACCTGCTTTAGTCCTGGTTCTGACCTGGTTCAGACCTGTTTTAGTCCTGGTTCAGACCTGGTTTAGTCCTGGTTTAGTCCTGGTTTTGAGCTGGTTCAGACCTGTTTTAGTCGTGGCTCAGACCTCCTTTAGTCCTGGTTCAGACCTGGTTTAGTCCTGGTTCAGACCTGCTTTAGTCGTGGCTCAGACCTCCTTTAGTCCTGGTTCAGACCTGGTTTAGTCCTGGTTCAGACCTGGTTTAGTCCTGGTTCAGACCTGGTTTAGTACTGGTTTAGTCCTGGTTCAGACCTGCTTTAGTCCTGGTTCAGACCTGGTTTAGTCCTGGTTTAGTCCTGGTTCAGACCTGTTTTAGTCCTGGTTTAGACCTGTTTTAGTCCTGGTTCAGACCTGGTTTAGTCCTGGTTTAGTCCTGGTTCAGACCTGTTTTAGTCCTGGTTTAGACCTGTTTTAGTCCTGGTTCAGACCTGGTTTAGTCCTGGTTTAGTCCTGGTTCAGACCTTGCAGTTTGCTGCTGGTGTTGCTCCTGTAAACGTTGCCGAGCTGGGCCATGGTTCTTGCAGCGGAGAGGTGGAACATGAGACCGTCCAGCCCCAGGTCCGAGTCCCACAGCTGGGGCAGGACTTCTGGAGCGTCCCCCTGAGTGTCCCCCGTCCTCGGCACGTCCCTCAGAGTGTCCCCCGTCCTCGGCACGTCCCTCAGAGTGTCCCCCGTCCTCACAGCGGAACCGGGAGTCTCTCTCTCCATCAGCCACAGCAGAGGCAGAACGTGAGGGAAGCAGGTGTTGGACAGAGGACACGACTCTGCAGAGGAAACAGAAGAGTTAGTCCTGCTTTAGTCCAGGTCAAGTCTAAGTCCAGGTCCAGGTCTAGGTCCTGGTCTCACCTCGTCCTTCGTTCAGGCTCTTCATGAACGGCCTGAGCGTTTTTTCGTACAGGACTGCGCCTTCTGTGTGTCGCTGACGTAACATCGCCCAGGTCTGCTCCAGACGAGAAACCTGCAATGGACAAAAGTGACAGGTGTGAGTGACAGGTCTGAGTGACAGGTGTAAGTGTGAGTGACAGGTGAAGTGACAGGTGTAAGTGTGAGTGACAGGTGAAGTGACAGATGTGAGTGACAGGTGTGAGTGACAGGTGTAAGTCTGAGTGACAGGTGTAAGAGTGAGTGACAGGTGTGAGTGACAGGTGTAAGTGACAGGTGTGAGTGACAGGTGTGAGTGTGAGTGACAGGTGTGAGTGACAGGTCTGAGTGACAGGTGTAAGTGTGAGTGACAGGTGAAGTGACAGGTGTAAGTGACAAGTGTGAGTGACAGGTGGAAGTGACAGGTGTAAGTGTGAGTGACAGGTGTGAGTGACAGGTGTGAGTGACAGGTGTAAGTGACAGGTGTAAGTGTGAGTGACAGGTGTGAGTGACAGGTGTGAGTGACAGGTGTAAGTGTGAGCGACAGGTGTGAGTGACAGGTGTAAGTGTGAGTGACAGGTGTAAGTGACAGGTGTGAGTGACAGGTGTAAGTGACAGGTGTAAGTGTGAGTGACAGGTGTGAGTGACAGGTGTAAGTGTGAGTGACAGGCGTAAGTGTGAGTGACAGGTGTGAGTGACAGGTGTAAGTGACAGGTGTAAGTGTGAGTGACAGGTGTAAGTGTGAGTGACAGGTGTAAGTGTGAGTGACAGGTGTGAGTGACAGGTGTAAGTGACAGGTGTAAGTGTGAGTGACAGGTGTAAGTGTGAGTGACAGGTGTAAGTGTGAGTGACAGGTGTGAGTGACAGGTGTAAGTGACAGGTGTGAGTGACAGGTATAAGTGTGAGTGACAGGTGTGAGTGACAGGTGTGAGTGACAGGTGTAAGTGACAGGTGTGAGTGACAGGTGTGAGTGACAGGTGTGAGTCTAACCCTAACCAAGATTAGATAAAGACATTTTGCAGTTTGGAACGACTTGGTGCAGAATTGGGGTTAAAGGATTAAAGACATTATTTCATTGTAGCGGCTCATATTCTTTCACTAAAAAGTAGAACAGAGGAAAACAACACTGACACGGGGTTTGGTTCTTACCTGAGGCAGCTGCAGCGCTCTCATCACAGCTCCAAACCCAAACAGGTTTCCCACCGACACTCGCAGCTCCTGAGCCGTGAAGATGAGTTTGTTTATCAGAGACGCTCGCTCCTCCAGTGTCCCGGTGCAGCCCAGGACCTGCACCGCCAGAGACATGGCCATTGTCTCCAGCCTGAGGACACAGAGACGCCAAGTAACTGAGTGTTTTTACTTAAGTACTGTACTGGCCTGTTCTGTTTTAAGTCTAATGCCTGCTTTAGAGACGTTGCCATCGTTAGACCAGAGACATCGCCAGGACTTTTGGGCAAACAGTGACCTCTGGAGTCACATAAACTATTCCCAACAACATACAAAATACATTTGCAAAAGTAGATACTAAAACCAAACCAGCAGTTACATATCTGCTTAGAAAATGTATTTCAGTCATTAAATCAAATCTACCTTCAGTGAGTCTGGAACATTTGTTCTGACTTAAAGGTGCACTGTGTAAGATTGAGGAATTTTAATTATCACATATAGTCCACAAACATTTAAATCATATTGATTCTTTACAACATGAATACTTAAGAGAGCACTGTTAACCAATCCACATCAATTGTGATACATTTATACGTATTTGAAATGTTTTATTACGGGCCGGAATGTGGATTATTGACGCTAGATGGCATCATGCTTAATAGGCAAAATGCATGTGAAAGGCTCCCTCTGGTGTTCAAAAGTGGAAATCACTTTGTTTATTTGTTTTTCTTACATAGTGCCCCTTTAAAGTGCCTGTGACCGGTTGAACTGCTCATTTCCCCAAAACAAAGTTAAGATCATTAGATTTAAGATTTCTCTAAACATTTTACAAAGTTCATCCCAGTTTAAAAAAATTTCAAATTACAAATGTACTTCCTGTTCATAGATGATGACTAGGGAGTTGCTTAGCGACCAAAACTCTTCTAATGTAACAGGCTTTTATTTCTTGAGACATAAAAGCACACAATAGCCACCTCGTTTAGTCACATTTATGTTCATAGGGTCATTAAAATATGTTAATTGTGAGAAAATGGAAAATGTCTTGGTCTCCACACTGTGATGTCCTGAGTAGAGCTGGGCAACAAATCAAACTCTAGATAATATCGTGATGATTGTTTCAGAGATATGCAAAAATAGAATATCGAGGACATCGTCTATGGTTTAAAAAATGCTTCAGAAATATTTTTTTAAAGATACAAATGAAGATAATTACAACAGTGTAAATGTTCAAACAAGTGTAGGTGATATTTTAGTCTGTTAATCACTCATTGGTGTCTTTTATGTGTCATTTACATTTACAACTAGTTAGAAAATTAAAATCAAATGGGAAATTAGAGCTAAGCATGGCTAAACATGGCCGAGCGGGGCTAAACATGGCCGAGCGGGGCTAAACATGGCCGAGCGGGGCTAAACATGGCCGAGCGGGGCTAAACATGGCCGAGCGGGGCTAAACATGGCCGAGCGGGGCTGATGGAGGCTCCACACACAGACTCACCTCTCCAGCAGGTCCAGTCTGAGCCGGCGACCGTGAGGCAAAGTGAGCAGCTCCACTCCAGAACTCACTCCCATCATCCTCTGCTCCAGGATCCCCCCCACCTACCAGAGAGAGAGAGAGAGAGAGGAAAGAGGGAAGAAAGAGGGAGAGAGAGACAGAGAGGGAGAGAGGAGAGAGAGAGGGAGAGAGGAAAGAGAGGGAGAGAGAGAGAGAGAGGGAGGGAGAGGAGAGAGAGAGGGAGAGAGAGAGAGGAGAGAGAGAGAGGAGAGAGAGAGAGAGGGAGAGAGAGAGAGAGAGAGAGGAGAGAGAGAGAGGAGGAGGAGAAAAGGAGCAAGAGAAAGAAAAACAGAGCGAGAAGGGAGAGGGAGAAGGAGGAAAGAGTGAGAGAAAAAAGAGAGAGAGATAGGGAGGGAGGGAGAAAGAGGAGGAAGGGAGAGAAACAAAGAGAGGGAGATTGAGAAAGAGAGAAGAGAGAGATGGGTGGGGGTAGAAAGAGGAGAGTGAGAAAACAAGAAAGAAAAAGAGAGATATAAGGAGATAAAGAAAGAGAAAAAAAGAAAGAGGGAGAAAGAGAGGGAAAATGTGCTTTGTATAAAAAGTTCCCAAATGACAAAAGACAGTTGCACATCTTGTCTCGTCTCATTCTCAATGAAAATGATGAAACAACATTTAACACTATGACACTATTGCATCATTTTGTGATAGTTTTAGACAAATAATAAAGATAAAACAATGTATTTATCTTGAATAAAACACATCTGCGCCACATTTTGTCTTTTGTCTCTAAACCCAGAACTCACATTTTGCCTTAAACCCCTCACTTTGCTTCTAAAACTACAGTTACTATAATTATGTCTTATTTTTATATTGTGACTTGAATCTTAATCTCCTCACCTGGCAGTCGGCCTGGGTCATGTGCAGAGCTGCTGTCTGCGGCTGAACTCGGGCCAGGATCTGCTTGACTCTGCGCAGCACGCTCGGCTCCAGGGGGCGGTTTTCGGCGGACGTCAGCAGCGCCGACCGGTACGAGAGCGGGCGGAAACAGGAAGTGACCTCGGCCCAACAGGAAGTGGCGTTTTGGGCCTTCAGCATGGGATCTTCCTCGACGCAAAGACGGTCGACGAAGCTCTGAGGGACCAGTTCAGTGTAGCCGCTCGAGTCCTGGTCCTGGTCCGGGTTCTGGTCCGAGTGCTGGTCCAGGTCCTGGTTTAAGTCCGGTTTTGAGTCTGTGTTTGAATCTTCCTGCTCCTTCATATTTTGGTTTAAATCCTGAAGGTTTGTTGGCGTCAGATCTTGTAGCGAGGGTGGCGTTGCATTGTTAGTATCGTTAGCCACATTAGCCTCGTTAGCCGCGTTAGCATCGTTAGCCACATTAGCCTCGTTAGCCTCGTTAGCTTGGTTTGGATCTGCAAATCTGTGACAAACTTCTTCTCTCTCTTTCTCTGTTTCTGTGTGAGGTGTCGTTCTGCTGGAGAAGAACACATTTAATACATTTATTTTGTTCAAATAAGACTCAGAAAAACATCTGGATGTAAGAATCTGGAAGAGACAAAGAATCTTGGAAGCACAACAATGTTTCCATCATAGATTTTAAAAGTAAAGAGGACGTTTTGAGGTATAAAGAGAACAAAGAAACTGTTCTTAAGCTCACCTGCTCGGCTCCTCTGACGCTAGGGGGCGCTCCTCTCCAGTCTGCACACAAAACAAAACAAATACAGTCTATCTTCATTCATTTTACTACCGCTTGTTCCTGTTAGTGGTGACTTTGTGGCCAACTTGACGCTGTTACCCCCAAATTACACCGGCGCAGTAGCAGCAGGAATCGCTCAGAATAGAACAAGTTTGTTGTTAGTTTGGAAATGCATTGCAAACTTTCCGATTTCAAACACAGACTTTAAATCTCGTCCTTATGAGACTCTTTTCTCCATAAAAACATAATTTTACAGCTGAACATGAAGCGAACATGTCTGTGGAGTCAGCTCTGTTCCCTCTGTTCACATTCGTCTTGTATGAGCTGTTTTAGACTTAAATGTGTCTGTTTTCCTCCTCTGGGGCTGCTCTCATCGGTGCTGCGCGTGCCTATTTATGCGCCAATGCGCATGCACGTGGATGAGAGAGCGAGCGAGCGATTGCCTAAATCCTACACTATTAATTGTGGGACCGGGTGAAAAATAGAAGAAAAATAAATGGCTCTTAGTGTGGCGTGAACAAGGCAAAACCTTGATGTAAAATATGCAAATGCAGCAGCTGCGACTTGTTGGTGCTTTTTGAAAAACATGGCACCTCTGAGTCGCAGTTTTAAGCTCTTCCTCACCTGATCAATATATAATATGTAAGCAGTTTTTTGTTTATTAATGTATGTAGATGCTCAGGGTCGCGTTGTTGGAGCAGTTCTGACGCGCCTAGTGTAGATTGAAGCTTTTGAAAATACTGCTTGTACCTGCAGTGGGAGGAGCTTGTACCTGCAGTGGGAGGGGCTTGTACCTGTAGTGGGAGGAGCTTGTACCTGCAGTGGGAGGGGCTTGTACCTGCAGTGGGAGGGGCTTGTACCTGCAGTGGGAGGGGCTTGTACCTGCAGTGGGAGGGGCTTGTACCTGCAGTGGGAGGAGCTTGTACCTGCAGTGGGAGGGGCTTGTACCTGCAGTGGGAGGAGCTTGTACCGGCAGTGGGAGGGGCTTGTACCTGCAGTGGGAGGGGCTTGTACCTGCAGTGGGAGGGGCTTCTGGGAGCTGTCCATGTCTGAGTTCGGTCCGCTCAGCTTCTCCTTTGAAAACTGCAGAGACAAACAAACATATTCTCATTAAAACTTCTCTATTGCTCGGAGTTTCTCTTTGTTCAGAGGAGTTGAAGCCTGATATATAAGCTCGACGCGCCTCTCATCGAGTTCAGGCGGTGACGATTCTGTACGAGATTATTTGTACTGACTTTGGTTCTACTTTTTGCCTAAACTCTGCAGCACAAGACGAGACATTCTGACGTTAGACATTTTGAGCTGGAACACGTTTCTTTCTCGTTTTCAGTTGTGTTGGATTGACACTTGAGTCGCCAAAGTTGATATTCTGCACCAGGTCATTCCACGCTCTGCTTCTCTAGACTCCAGATTGTTGGATTCTGATTGGCCAGGGCTCTTTAAAGACCTTCTTTCTCTTCCTGAAATCCCTTTACAATTCTTGTATAGACAGGTCTTTACAAATACAAATGTGTTTACAATCTAGAACATGGGTTCTCAAACTTTTTTAGTCCAGGGACCCCTTATCGGCTCAAAATGCTTCCAAGGACCCCCTATCACTTTTTGCTCTGGTATCACATTAAAACTCGGATATTAAAGCTAAGCTATATATCAAATTTGAATAAATGGTTAATTTCCTACGGTCATTTTTACTGGTTTACTTGTTTCTTTTCAAAGCTATCGAGCTTTTCAATCCAAAATTCTATGTTTATGGTAAATCATAAGAAATTGTCATATTGAAAAAATTACCAATGTTTTCAAAAAAAGTTGGAAGACCCCCTACAGATGGTCCAGGGACCCCACTTTGAGAACCACTGTTCTAGAATGTAAAGATGACATATGGCCAGATGGAAGACAAGTTAGTATTTCTAATAACAATGGGCCTCATTCATGACAGTGTTGTTAGAATTGTGCATAACTTCCCTTTTAAGAAGCTGCTGCGGAAACTCTACGTCTGATTCAGGACGTTTCATAAGGAGCCAAACTCCTTTACACCAAATTCACCAAACTGGTTATTTACATAAAAATAAAACATGTATTAAGGTAACTAAGCAACATGAATTTCTCAGTTAAACCTTTTCAGTTTGAGCCGGAGTTTGGCCAAACACAACACAATGATGTGGAATCTAGTAAAACATAAAAATAATAAATAATCAAGAGGAAGAGGCAAGAACTGGACACTGTCAGTGGTGTTTTTACGAAACTGTTCACCGATCGAACCACAGGAGTAACCATGGCAACACTATTTTATGTCATCAACCAATATGGCGGCGCCCAGTGGCTTGAAAACAACATAAACAATGACAATTTTATAAAAAATAGTAAGCAGTTATACATTTGTTTGCAATTTATTTTAGTAAGCATGACCAGTACTAGTGTTTTAGCCACATTTATCTTCATAGTCAGGGTTCCCTTTAAAAGAGTATTTTTTAGCTTAACGGATGACTTTTTTGTTTCTAAAATTATTTAATACACAATAATTTGTAAAAATACATAACTGTGTAGGAATTACAATTTTTGACTGAATTATATAAGAAATAAAATTCTGAAACAGCAGGTTTTTTGTTCTTACGAGTGCTCCTGAGTGTTCTTACATGTGTTCTTACAGACGAACATTTTCCATTTAGAACAAATTTTGTAAATGCCAAAATGTTTTGTAAGAAGCTTTTAAGAATAACTTTGTATCATGAATGAGGCCCTTTGCACTTTGCATTGAAATATTAAAGCAATATTTAACAAATTTAAAATTTGTTGATTTCTGAAGTGGAATAAAAAAAAAAAAAACATTAGGCCTTTGCATTATATAAAATATAAATAAAATGCATTTCAACAATATTAATTTGAGCTAAACAAAAAAACAAACAAACAAACAAACAAACAAACATGTAACTCTACAACTGTTCAAAGACTTCAACAGTTTTAACCATATTATTTTGGGGATTTCTTTCATTATGTTCTTTTTTAATGCAGTTGCGACTCTTTTGCAGAACTCTGAGACAGGCCTAAGTTAACTCTGTGTTTGTGTAAAATAAGACTGAGAGAGGCATCAGCGCGGCTTGTTCAGGATCACGTTTACAGTGTCTGTGTTCACTGGACTGGACTTCAACAAGGACGAACCAATCAGAGAAGAGCGAAAGAGTGAAAGGGACAGTGTGAGAAAGAGAGGCCTCAGTGTTTTATGGAGCAAAAACAGAACCGTAGATCAGAGACGACCTTTGTCCTCCGAGTCACACAAACACACAGAAGAGAGACAGAGGAGAGGGACAGAAGAGAGAGAGAAGAGAGAGAGAGAGAGAGGAGAGGGGGGAGGGACAGAGACGGGACGCTCACTGGACTCAGGACAAACACAAACTCTGTGGGAAACACTGTAAATGTGATGTAACGTCCCACAGACTCTTCTCACAAACAAAAGCAGAGCCTCACGATGCGACGCTTCATCGCTCAGCGTGAGTTTAGGTCTGGGGGTAAGTTAAGATCAGTGTTGGGTAAGTTATTGTAAAATTATCATACATTATTTATTACTAGTTAAAAGGAGAAAAATATATATTACATGCATAAACAAATATAATATTACTGTCTCAAAAATGTAACTGAGTTACACTACTGTGAGTTACTGTGAGCTAATCATACATTTGTTAAAACATTGTACAACACTAATCTAACACGGTGGCAGAGTGGTTAGCGCTCTGGCCTCACACGGGCCGGGCTTTTCTGTGTGGATTTTGCATGTTTCTCCCCGTGTCTGGGTGGGTTTCCTCCACCAACCAATAACATGCATGTTAGGGTAATATCCTCCAGCTACGGTAGTCCTGACCAAGCCTAAACAACATCTGGAGATGGGTCCCTGAGTGCTGCACTAGAGTCACTGCTCCTGAGGAGAAGCTCCAGAGGCATTGAAGAATGCAGATGGACACATTTCCCTACGGGGACAATAAAGTACTGTATACCTTAACCTTAACCTTAATCCTGTTACATTTACACTTCATTAGTGGTTAATTTATGGAAATGTGACGTCACAACACATTTTACTCAGAATATCAGATTCACCTTTAAGTCAACAGACAGTATTTTAGTGTTTTTTTGTTCCTGAAGTGTTGTTTTCACAGTTGAACTACAGCTGTATAGCTAATACTGGGTACAAAAGTAACATTTGCAGAAATTTTTATTCATGTGCATTGTCCCCATTTAAATAAACTAAAAAAAGGATAATACAAGTAATTAATTTATATGAAAGTAACTTGAGTTACTCAGATTGTAAGTAATGAGTTACACTATAGTCACTGAAAAGTGGAATATATTACAGTAACTAGTTACTTTTGTACCTACCACTGGTTAGGGTTTTCTTTACTCAACATTGCCCAGCTCTTTATCCATTCTCATACTTGGTCTTTCTACTGATTAAATTGCATTACTAACTAACTCACTTGCCCTGATGAAGGCCGAAACGTGTTGGCGTTTTTAACACTTTGCCATGTACAATAAAGGCTTTTAAATTTTTGTAAAAATCCCTGAGTGCCTCAGTTCCCTTATTTTGCTTTGAAAAGACTTTTATCCCAAGCCTGAAGAGCACCAGGGTCATTTACACTTGGATACACTCCTGCAGCATTCCAGTTGTTTTTTTAAGATTTTTTCAAGATTTTTGCATTACTAACTACTTTTTGACGCTCTGACCAGACAAAGTTCCATCACTGACCATTAAAACCTAAAAGTGTGACAAAAGCGTAGAAGAGACTCGTCTGACTGAATCTCCATGGAAACCAGAAACACAGGCCAAGCATCCTGAGCGGTAAGTTTCAAGTTACAATTTACTCACCGTCACGTATTCTCCTCTGTCTCCAGCCTGCTCCCTGTGAACAAACAAACTCAGGTCAGACCCGGGTCAAAGTCAGGTCTAAAACAGGACTAAAGCAGGTCAAAGTCAGGTCTAAAACAGGTCTAAAGCAGGACTAAAGCAGGTCAAAGTCAGGTCTAAAACAGGTCTAAAGCAGGACTAAAGCAGGTCAAAGTCAGGTCTAAAGCAGGACAAAAGCATGTCAAAGTCAGGTCTAAAACAGGACTAAAACAGGTCAAAGTCAGGTCTAAAACAGGTCAAAGTCAGGTCTAAAACAGGTCTAAAGCAGGACTAAAGCAGGTCAAAGTCAGGTCTAAAACAGGTCTAAAGCAGGACTAAAGCAGGTCAAAGTCAGGTCTAAAGCAGGACAAAAGCATGTCAAAGTCAGGTCTAAAACAGGACTAAAACAGGTCAAAGTCAGGTCTAAAACAGGTCAAAGTCAGGTCTAAAACAGGACTAAAGCAGGTCAAAGTCTGGTCTAAAACAGGTCAAAGTCAGGTCTAAAACAGGACTAAAGCAGGTCAAAGTCAGGACTAAAGCAGGTCAAAGTCAGGTCTAAAATAGGTCTAAAGCAGGTCAAAGTCAGGTCTAAAATAGGTCTAAAGCAGGTCAAAGTCAGGTCTAAAACAAGACTAAAGCAGGTCAAAGTCAGGTCTAAAACAAGACTAAAGCAGGTTAAAGTCTGGTCTAAAACAGGTCAAAGTCAGGTCTAGAACAGGTCAAAGTCAGGTCTAAAACAGGACTAAAGCAGGTCAAAGTCTGGTCTAAAACAGGTCAAAGTCAGGGCTAAAACAGGACTAAAACAGGACTAAAACAGGACTAGAGCAGGACTAAAGCAGGTCAAAGTCAGGTCTAAAACAGGACTAAAACAGGACTAAAACAGGACTAAAGCAGGACTAAAGCAGGTCAAAGTCTGGTCTAAAGCAGGTCAAAGTCTGATCTGAAACAGGTCTAAAACAGGACTAAAGCAGGTCAAAGTCAGGTCTAAAACAGGACTAAAGCAGGTCAAAGTCAGGTCTAAAACAGGTCAAAGTCTGGTCTAAAACCGGTCAAAGTCATGGTCTAAAACAGGTCAAAGTCTGGTCTAAAACAGGTCAAAGTCAGGTCTAAAACAGGTCAAAGTCATGGTCTAAAACAGGTCTAAAGCAGGACTAAAACACGACTAAAACAGGACAGTTTGAACAGACTTGGATAATAGCGGCTCTGTTCTCGGTTCAGACGGAGACACTTGAGCCTGACACGAGTCTGAGTCAAAATAAAGACACTGAAGAAGAAAAAAAAAAGACTGAAGCTCAACAGTCAGAATCAACACAAACGACTTTTAGACACGAAAATCTGTTAAAATCTACGTTTCAGTCATAAACGGATATATTTTCATAAATCAAAGCTGGGAAAATTGCTAAAATGATCCTTTTTTCACGACTTGAACGTGCATTTTTGTCATGATTTGGCCCAGACTTAGTCCCAACATGTCACAGTCTCGACTCTTCTGGATTAAAACACAAGACTTTCCCTTAATCTGCAGCTTTAAGCTTCACTGCGGGACATTTTCAGCCTGTCACCAGTCAGATCTGTGCAGAGGCGAGCCCGCGTCCTGATCAAACACAAGCTTTTAGAAGAAGCCCACACCATACGTCACAATCCGGTCTGAGATCCACATCTGGTCCAGTTCAAGTCCAGCTCCGGTCCCTGTGGTCCGGGTTGAGTCCATGTATGGTCCCGGCTGAACTTTCTCTCACAAACGTTACATAATTCCACATTTTCTTCAGTCTTGCACAACGTCCTCGGCCAGAACAGAACAGCACAGACCATTTAAGACTTTCTCACACTTTTCTCACTCTGACTTTGCTTTGCTGAGTTTTCAGCAGAGGTGGCAAAAGTACTCAAGTAAAAGTACAGTTACGTAAAAAAAAAACCAGCTCTGATAAAAGTCAAAGTCCTGCTGAAACTCCTTTACTTGAGTAAAAGTGCAAAAGTACACCTTATGGGGACACTTCGGCTGTGTCCGAATGTGAGCCCTAACTACTATATAGTGCACTATTCGGGGGTCACGCCATTTTGTAGTGGTGTCCGAATGTCCAGTGGGTCAAAAAGTAGTGCACTCAAAATGTCCCACAATGCATCTGGAAAAGTAGTGATCATCGATGGCACTAGAACGGTCAATATGGACCACAATTCATTGCGAGAATCGGAAAAAACAACGTGGACAACGTGAGGTCTTTAACTGTAAACAACACGACTGAAGTAAAGACGTTAAAAGGATCCCTGACTATGAAGATAAATATAGCTTAAATGCTAGTTCTGGCCATGTTTACTAAAATAAATTACAAACAAATATATAACCTCTTACTATTTTTTATAAAATTGTCATTGTTTTGGAGCCAGTGGGAGCAGCCATCTTGTCCAGGTGCAATGCATTCTGGGGTTGATGATGTCAAATGGTTGCTTTTTGTTGTTGCCATGGTTGCTCCTACCACAGTTGCTCCCTAGGCTGTTACCTTGACAACCACCAGAAGACACAGACAACCATTTAATGTCATAACCAAAGCAAAATGGCAGCCTCCAGGTAATTCTTTAAAACACTATTTTAATAAACTACAAATATTTCCGAGGTATTTATCCTGTATTTGTATAAGTGATGATATTATAAGAGTCTCAGGGTAAACATGTGATTATAGCCAGGGTTCACTTTAAGGAGCCGCTTGAACTCACTGTTGAGCCGGAGAATAAACAAACACTCGTAACTGAAGCCGTTAGCCGTGAAGATGCTAACGTTAGCTGCTTACCTTAGTTTGGGCTGTAAAAGAGGAATAATCCAGTCTGTTTGCGGTTAAATGTATTGTCCAAGTTAAACCAGACTTGTATTATGATTAGTAGTCCATAAATATGTGCGTGTCAGACGTACTTGACCAGTATTTATTACAAAAGTTCATTTTTATCGGCAGAGGCGTCGGACTGGGGGGGTAAATGGTGCTAGTTTCCTTGGGGCCCAGGCTAGAAAGGGGCCCCCAAAAGCAGATCATTTTTGCTTGTGAGATAGATTTTTTAAAATGTAATTATTTGTGATTTCAGACAGCTGCAAATGAACAATGTGCAAACAAAGCAAATCACTAAATAAAGAGGAATATTAACTGGCTAAATTATGGAAAAATCTAACAGATAGAGATATGTCAATATAAATAAGAATTTCAGTGAATAAACAGCCAGAGTTTGTCTAAATTTGCACATTTACAAAGTTGTTTTTTGGCCAAATTTAGCAAGTTTTTGCTTAAAACAAGTCAGCTAAAACATTATTCTCGTTCATTTTATTCTCATATTTATGCGAGTGAATTCAGTGGTTCCAACTCAATAATCTTGACACCAAAAATATTGTGTTCTGTGCAGATATGAAGCCTGCAAAAACCTGTGTGGAATGTAGAATTTAATTCAATAAATTAACTAAACCCAAATGAATAGAAAACTAATAAGAGTGGACCAAATAATTAAAACACAAGATTACGTACGAGGGGCCCATCGACAAAGTTTGTACCCAGGGCCCAGAATTTGGTACTACACCCCTGTTTATCGGACTTTTTTGCTGACCGTTAGAAACTCAAGGGGGAGAGGCACGTGACCCGCATCAGCTGAAAGTAGTGACATCGTGTCCGAAAGACCAGATGAATGAGTCACTGACCAGACACTGAACAGGGCAGGACTATATAGTAATTGAGTGGATAGGGAACGAGTGTGGACGTTCGGACACAGCCTTTGTTTTACTGATTTCACACCAGAATGTCTTCGTGTTGTTCTGACTCCATGGTTACCGTTTGTTGACCTGTTGCTATGGAGATTACTATTTTTATGGAAGTCAGTTAACTTTTGTTTTGAGATTGGAAGTTCATGAAATAAAGCAGAGTCAACTTATGTCAACTTCCACAACCTATTATTTAAAAGGGACCTATTATGTACATTTTTCTTCTGTGAGTTTTTAACCATGTTACGCCAGTGTTCTTTCATCATTAGTTGTATTTGGATTGATTCCTGCAGGTTTGAGTAATCTTGTCCAGTGATCAGAAAATACCTGTCTTCACCTACCACCTATCCCCGCCCACTTATCTTTATTTACTTGTAAATTATTCAAAATTAGGCTTACAAGTAAAACATGAAGGGTTCAAAGTTGTCACGAAGAAACTTTTTTAATTCTGTGGCTTATTAGACTTCAGTTTTACAGTGAAGAAGCGGGGCTTATCAGTTCTGCAGTTTTGAACAGGAAGTCAAAGGACCTGTTTCTATTTCTCTAATCTGTTTTATGTAACTTTTGTGTTTTGCTATGAACAAAATGTGGATTACTGATCTGCATATGTCATAGTTTTATTTTAGTTTAGCCAGATAAGAATTAAATAGCTAAAGATTTGTTGCATTTTCACTTGTTTTAAGACATTTCTGGCTGTTTCCTTAAGATTCGCCGCAGGAGTGACTAAAATGTCAGATAATTTGGGTTTATTCAGACATTATTAAGTCTGTCAAGTTGAACCAAGTTGAACCACAAGAAACAAAACCAAAAAATAAGATGAAAATCCAAATCACATTTTAACCAATCTAGAGTTGTTTTGTAATGCTTGTCAGTGTAAGATTATTATTTATAATTAACCTGAAGTTTATGATGTGATAAATGCATAAATGTAAAAAAAAAAAAAAACTCTGACGAAGGCGGAAGTCCTGCCGGCGAAGTCAGGTACGGGCTTCTAGCTTATTACAACTGTCTTATCAGAGAAAACTCATAGGATTAGTAATCAAAGTAGACAGAATGAATTTACCAAGCGTAATAAATGACTCTATTTGGGATATTTTGGGTTTTGACAGTTCTTCTGTAAAAGTTAAAGGTAATTGAGGTAAAAATTAGTTTTAGGCCCTAAAATGAAAAAAAATGAAGGCGGAGCCAATACAAAAGTCCCATTAAAATTTTTGAATTTTGGGGACTTTTCTATTTGGTGTTTGGTATTTGGAGTCTGGATCATCCCAGAGGCTGATTTTGTTCTAAATAGAAGAGATACAATGGTATATTTATATTTAACCTACGTATATGAAATTTTAAAAGAAAAAGTGGAACGTCACTTTGAAGGAAGATTTTTTAATAAGACCAAGTCTTACTAAGATGATTAGACTTGTTTTAAGATATTCTGTCCTGAATTACCTTATCTAGATATAAAAACGTATTATTTCTTGAATCAAGAAAAGATTTCCTTAAAAATCTTGTCAAGAGACCTTGAAACTAGCATTTTCTGCTCAAAACCAGGTTAGTCACATGTTTTGCACTGGCAGATTATTTCACTGGAAACGAAACATTTTACCTCAAAATAAGCTAAATGTTCTCATTTTTTGAAAGGCCTTTTCTGCAGTGTAAAGTTGTCAGATTCAAACCTAAATTGTGTTTGCAGTTTGAAAAGCTACTCCACCTTTTAGGCCAACGCACACCAAAACACTTCTCCACATTAACACACACGAGCCCGGCTTGTATTTAATTTAAATTTATAAAATTCCAAATTGTTTTCAAGGACTCCTAGCCCATTATTAAATAAACAAAGTAGCACTAAATATCATTTAACTTTACATAAACATGGTTTTCTTTAGTCTCTCCCGGCGGCAGTGAGGGTCCTCTGGAGGGGCCCCTTTTGTCTTGCCTAGTTGGCCTGTCCTGTAGCAGCGCCTCTGCTCATAAAAACATTACATTTAACACTAATGTTGATGACTTCAAAGTGTCTCTGCTCTGAGCTGTTTAAAAGAAGTTTATTCACAGTTAAATATTGTGTTTTCACAAACGTTAATCTCATATTTAACAATAAACATAATTAAAATGTTAATCATAAATAAAGCATATTGTAAGTTGTTGCCATAGTTAAACACTAACGTTTAGCAGAAGCTTCTGGGCCTGTGACTGACAGGCCTTTCTATGTGGAGTTTGCATGTTTTCCCAGTGTCTGCGTAGGTTTCCTCTGTTAGTCCGGTTTCCTCTACATCTAAAAACATGTCCAGCAGCTCCTCACCTGTGTGTCTGTCCTGCGGCGCTCACAGGGACGCGCAGACTCTCTCCACTCTCACACATCCCAGCTCCGTGAGAGGGTCTCCAGAGGATCTCCAGGTCTGACGGTCTGAGTCTGGGTCTGGTCTAGGTCTGGGTCAGGGTCTGAGTCTGTCTGAGGGTCTGTGTGATGTGAAGAGGGTCTGAGTCTGGGGCCGGACACAAACAGCAGCAGGAGGAGGAGCTACTGAACATGTTCACTACAGGGAATCCTCTGTGTATCACACTGTTCTCTCTCTCTCGCCAACAGCCCCCTCCTCTGCCTCCTCTCTCTTCTCCCCCTTCTCTTCTTACTCTCTTTTCTCCTACCTCTCCTCTCTCTCTTCTCTCCTCCTCTCTCTCTCTCCCACCCTCTCCTACTCCTCTCTCTCTTTCTCCTCTCTCTCACTCTCTTTTAAATCTTCTTCTAAAGTAGATTTAAATGTACAATAGATTTTTTATTCATTCATTGTATTTAAAGTTTCACAGACGCTTCTTATCGAACTGCAGCATTTTTCTTTATGAACATGCATGGGCGATGCACGCGCACCCGACCTATAGAAAGAGCCGCTGAAGACACAAACAAGTGGAAAAAGCACCATTGTCAGTAACTACAAGAGTTTATCTGTGAGAAAACAAAAGTTCTGCTGCTAAATCAACTTTTGTGAATGAACCTGAACCCTACGACCCTTAAAAAGTTACATTCAGGTGAAAAAAAACATAGAGAGAAACCCTGTCTCAAGTTTCAGGACGTCTGTCAAACCAGTTCAGACCTGATTAAAACAGCTAGCTGTCGTCCTGTTTTGTTGTTTTTTCAAAGAAGTTTCCGCAGCTAACCTGATGGAGAGTAACCTGGCTCACTCCAGATGGATCTGTGTTGAACTACGATTTGAGTTCTTCCATAGTATCTATCTGGGACTTGACTCGTTGAAAGCGTTCGAGAAAAGGTGAGGCGTTTAGTTAAATACTTGGAGCTGATTGGGTGAGCAGCCGACCTTATTTCTGCTTAACCAATCACAGCAACAACTCGTAATGGAGTATTCAATGTCCACGTGGGATAGAACAAGTACATGTCGCACACACTACTCTTCTTTCAAAAAGAAATTACTCAGTATTTCTGCTAAAACCGCATCAAAAGCAGCAGAAACACAAACATCCACAAGAGCAGCCATCTTTGTTTAGCTTGAATCAGACTCGGCGCTAACAGCCCTGCTACAATGTGATTGGACCGAAACACTGCTGTTTCAGACTCTCAAACCAGTCGGGCGGCTGGAAGGCCAGATGGTTTATCTCATGTTTGTAAATTCACAAATATCACAAGATAAACCATCTGACTGGCCAGGTTAGATGGAGAGCGTCTCTTTCTGCAAAACGCATGTGCAACAGAGCGGAAAGTGACTTTGACTGAAAATCCTTCTGTAATGTTTACTTGAAAAATTAACCCTTAGACGAGCCAGAACAGCGTCTGCTTCACAGAACGCTAAACCTCCGGTATCGGTATCGGCCAGAGACGCTCACCTCTGACGTTCTTTCTCCGTCTGAGGATGAAGACGGTGAAGATGAACCGGCTCCATCAGGACGTAAGCACTTTCCCCAGCGTCCTCCACCTGCTCCTGCTGCTCCTGCTGGTCTGAGGCGGAGGTAGGCGGGGCTACGGGGCAGAGGGGCGGGGCTACGGGTAAAGGGGAGGGCCAGAGTCTGCAGAGCGCCGAGCAGAGGAGAGTCGCGCACGTTTTCAAAAGAAGACTTGGATCTGAAAGAAAAAAGATTGTTTTATTTGTATCGGCCAATCACAGCGCAGAACGAACGTGTGCAGAGTTTAGTCTGTTTTAATGAGAAAAGGAGGAAGAAAAGGAGGAGGAGAGAGGGAGCAGAGAGGGAGACAGAGAAAGAGAAGGAGAAGAGAGGAAGAGAGAGAGGAAGAGAAGGAGAAGAGAGAGAGGAGGAGAGAAAAAGGGAGAGAATTAGAGAGAGGAAAAAGAGAAGAGAAAAAGAAAGTGAGGAGTGAGTAGACAGAAAGAAAAGAGAGAGAGAGGAAGAGAAGGTGGAGAGAGAGAGGGAGAGAGAGAAAGAAAGAGGGGAGCAGAAGAAGAAGAGAGAGAGAAGGAGGAGAGAAAAGAGGGAGAGAAGTAGAGAAGTGAGAGGTAAAGAAAAATAATAAAATGAGAGAGTGAGTAGACAGAAAGAAAAAAGAGAGAGAGGAAGAAAAGAGAAAGAGAGAGAAAGAGAGAGGAAGGGGAGGAGAAGAAAGAGAGAGAAAGAGAAAGAAAGGAGGAGAAGAGCGAGAGAGAGAGAGGGGAGAGAGAGAAAGAGGAAGAGAAGGAGGAGAGGGAGGAGGAGAGAATGAGGAGAAAGAGAGGGAGAGAACGAGCAGGGGGAAAAGAGAGAGAGGGTTAGAGAGAGCAGGATCAGAGAGAGGAAGAGAAGGAAAAGAGAGAGAAGGAGGAGAGAGAGAGAGAGGGAGAGAGAGAGAGAAAGACAGGAAGAGGAGAGGGGGTAGAGAGGTAGAGAAAGGAAAAAGAGAAGCGAGAGGTAAAGAAAAAGAAAAACTGAGATAGAGTGAGTCAGAAAGAGAAAGAAAGAGGGAGAGAGAGAGAGAAGGGAGAGAGAGAAAGAGAGCGAGAGGAAGGGAAGGAGAAGAGAGGAGGAGAGAGAGAGAAGGGGGAGAAAGAAAGAGAGAGAGAGAGGAAGGGAAGGAGAAGAGAGGAGGAGAGAGAGAGAAGGGGAGAGTGAGAGTTGTTTGCAGGTTCACATGAAGTACACATGTAATAAACATGTAATAAACATGTATAAGTCTTAATAACACTTTAAACTCCGGGCTGCACCTATGCGTGTGCGCGCGTCTGCTTCTCCTCAGCGTGCCCACGTGGGAGAACATGTCAGCGGAGCGAGCGCAGCACAGGGGGCGGGGCTTGTCCTGCTGAAGCCACGCCCCTCCCTCCTCCCCCTCCTTCTTCTCCTCCTGCGTCCCATCATGCACCGGGGCAGCTCTGCTTTGGACAGATTGGACAGGCTCCCGAACCATTTCAGCGCTGCACACACAGAGAAAGAGAGAGAGTGAAAACGTGAAGGAAAAACACGAGAACTAAAATAGAACCAGAGAGGTCGAAGGTCAGACAGGAAGACACCAATCAGAAGGACGAGACGGTTGAAGACTCCGCCCCTGCCTGTTTGTTCAAAAAACACCAGTTTCTCTCACCTCAGAGTTGCCAGGTTTGCTTCTTAACAGCGACTTTTTGGGCTTCTTTATTAAACTTTATGAATTTGAAGTTGTGTTGTTTTGTGCTGCAGTTTTAAGTCGTAAAAGAGGAGACTGTTGGCAATTTTACTGGTTTGGTTTTCAAAAGTATGTCCACTTGGTTTAGTTTGATCACTTGGTTGATTCCTACATTTATCTGAACAAACGCAGAGGTGGTCAGAACATTTGCCACAGTTTTCCAACACTACAGACCTGTTCACACACAGACCTGTTCACACACAGACCTGTTCACACTACGACATGTTCACACTACAGACCTGTTCACACTACAGTCCTGTTCACACCACAGACCTGTTCACACCACAGACCTGTTCACACCATAGACCTGTTCACACCATAGACCTGTCACACAGTAGACCTGTTCACGCTACAGACCTGTTCACACTACAGACCTGTTCACACCACAGACCTGTTCACACCACAGACCTGTTCACACCATAGACCTGTTCACACATAGACCTGTTCACACTACAGACCTGTTCACACTACAACATGTTCACACTACAGACCTGTTCACACTACAGACCTGTTCACACTACAGACCTGTTCACACTACAGACCTGTTCACACCACAGACCTGTTCATACTAGAGACCTGTTCACACTACAGACCTGTCACACTACAGACCTGTTCACACCACAGACCTGTTCACACCACAGACCTGTTCACACACACAGACCTGTTCATACTACAGACCTGTTCACACTGCAGACCTGTTCACACTACAGACCTGTTCACACTACAGACCTGTTCACACTACAGACCTGTTCACACTACAGTCTTGTTCACACTACAGACCTGTTCACACACTACAGACCTGTTCACACTACAGACCTGTTCACACTACAGTCTTGTTCACACTACAGACCTGTTCACCACTGTTAAATCTTATGAATTTTAAAGGTTGTGTTGTTTTGTGCTGCAGTTTTAAGTCATAAAAGAGAAGAATGTTGGCAATTTTAAAGGTTTGGTTTACAAAAATATGTCCATTTACAACAGAAACTTGGATTTCCAGGTAAGATAAAAACACAACTCCTCCAGATATAAATTGTTTTGTGTGAATGTGAATAACAGATTGAGGTGATTTGTGTCTGAATCAGAACAGGTCTGTAATGTGAACAGGTCTGTAGTGTGAACAGGTCTGTGGTGTGAACAGGTCTGTAGTGTGAACAGGTCTGTAGTGTGAACAGGTCTGTAGTGTGAACAGGTCTATGTGTGAACAGGTCTATGTGTGAACAGGTCTATGTGTGAACAGGTCTGTAGTATGAACAGGTCTGTGGTGTGAACAGGTCTGTAGTATGACAGGTCTGTCGTGAACAGGTCTGTAGTGTGAACAGGTCTGTGTGAACAGGTCTGTGGTGTTGGAGAAACAAACTAAACTCACTGAACAAGTGAGTTTATAAATGAAGCTGTGTGAGCTGTTCTGAGAAAGAGTCTGAAAACTGTGAATAAATGAAAAAAGTTGCTAATGCCTGACCACCTGCAGCCTTTGTTCAGAAGTTTGAATCAAATGATCAAAATACTAAACCGAGTTACAAAAAGTGTGTTAAAGCGAAAAAACTGTAAAAGCTACAGCCCTGGTTGTGACCCAGGGTTCATTTCTCCTGAAAAGTCTGTCTCTGAGAAAACTGAGCCACACTTTCAGACACAATCACTCTTTCATTTACAGTCAGAGAATTTACAAAGAACCCAATGAAAGTGTACACGCTCCTCTTTTAAAATCAATAAATCAAATCAAATCAAAGCCACAAACAGAACGAACAGAGGTATTGATCAGAGAAAGTCCAGAGTTACTCACACATCCGCTGCTTCTTCATGTCTGAGCTTTGACTCTTACTTCACACGCTTCCTGTGGCTGTGAAAGACCGACAATGTGTCTCATCTGGGACAGGGGCGGGACAGAGACACGTCCCAGGTCTGAGGAAAGACCCGGGACCAAGAGAGACAAGAACCAGGACCACGAGAGACAAGAACCAGGACCAAGAGAGACAAGAACCGGACCAAGAGAGACAAGTCTGAGGAAAGAACCGGGACCAAGAGAGACAAGAACCAGGACCAAGAGAGACAAGAACCTGGACCAAGAGAGACAAGAACCAGGACCAAGAGAGATAAGTCTGAGGAAAGACCCGGGACCAAGAGAGACAAGAACCAGGACCAAGAGAGACAAGACCCGGGACCAGAGAGACAAGACCTGGAACCAAGAGAGACAAGAACCGGGACCAAGAGAGACAAGTCTGAGGAAAGACCCGGGACCCAGAGAGACAAGACCCAGGACCAGAGACAAGACCTGGGACCAAGAGAGACAAGTCTGAGGAAAGACCCGGACCAGAGAGACAAGAGCCTCCCTCGGGACCCCTCGGAAGGCCGCGAAGTAAAATCTAGGGATCGCGAGATGGTTTCAAGAAGTATTATGACTTGATTTTAATTTGTTAACCTTTATAACTTTAGCATCAAGCTTGACTGGATTTTGGTTAAATAAAACTACAAAAATAAAAGCATTTTGGCTCATTTTAAATGGTTTTACAACTTGAAATTTCTATCCATTTTACTTTGCTCTGGGGCTGTGGCGAGTTGGTTGTTATTTTGTGGCTCTTGTTCTAAAAGTTTGGGAACAACTGCACTAAACAACTGCTAATTTAAAATAAACACATTGTGATCAGAGTAGAATAGTAAGAAAAGTCTTGAACTTTTATATTGAAAAGTTCCTCCATCTCATTCGAATCCCAAAGAGCTGCTTTGGTGCGTTAGACTAACAAAAGGACAAAGAGACTTGAAACACAGACGATTTAATCTTGAAATGTATTCAGATTCTAATAGTCGCCGTGACAATCTGCTTTTGGCTTTCACTGACAGTTTAGGATAATAATAAACACACTTGTCCTTCTCATTCATCAGTTCACACGGACGTTTGTGTGATTCTAGATTTACACAGATGTGGAAACTGTTGGGACATTTCCTCTTTCATTCTGCTTCTTTGGCGTGTCGTTTCTGGGCAAATTCTGACACAAACAGGACAAAGTCTATTTTAAAATGATCTTGTCTGATTGCATGCTTCTATTTTCATGCTGTTCTTAAACTGTGCGTTGCAACACTGGAATAGAGGTTATGCAGGTGACATCACAGCATTCTAAATGTTCATGCTGAGTGGCAAGGATGCATTAGAGTCAATGGAGAGAAAAGACATTTCTCTGTAAGAGTTCAATAAACAGCTAAAACAGGAAAACTAAACTACAGTTTGATAACAAATTCAACCCACAAACAGTCTACTGAGCACTGGGTTTGTAACTGACATGTAAACAAAGAAAATCAAGTCAACAGTTGGAGCAAAACATGCAAAACAACAAGACTTTAGCTTCTCTCACATTTATCAGACATTAAAATCACACACAGTTAAAGTTATTACCTTTTTCTTCTTAAAAAATATGTTTTTGAGTCAGTTTGTTGCAGTTAAAATGTCCTAAATCATCAACTGTTGTTACAGACAGGCTGTTGCCACGACAACAAAGAAAAACATTGAAGAAATGCCACTCATTCTAAAGTTGCTAAGCATTTTTGGAATAAAATGATGTCACCTGCATAACCTCTATTTCCCCATTGAGGGTTAAATGGAGGAGATCTTATCTAATCCTACAGTAAAACTATTGAGAAGTCTTTTACAGACAAAACTGAACTGAAAAAATATTTTTTAGCAGATATTTTTTAGAGTGAATGTTGCGAAAAGCCAAAACATAAAATAACTTGGAGTTTTGATTGAAGCCACGTCGGGACATTCTTTGGGTTTAACGGTGAGTTCAGGGCTTGGGGCAGGTTAAGATTTACCTGCGTTGTGTCGATAATCTGCTTATGTCCAGAATAATCAACACTAAATTAAGGACAAAGTGACAATTAATATGAACTAATTGGACGATGAAGCCTTGAACTAAATCATGATGGAAAAGTGACTTAATGTGTAACTGAATTGTGCAGAACTTAAATACAACAACTTCAGAGGTATAGATCTGTTTATCAAGGGCTTTTTCTGTAGTTTTTACTGTTTCTTCATAATCAAAGAAGTGTTAAAAGAACATTCCACAGGCCAATGACATTTCACTGTAATTTGAATGGTTAAATGTTGTTTTTGTTGTGATACAAAAAGTAAAAGTGTCACCAGGTGGAAAATGTGTGCAATGGTATTATCTGGACTTATGACATTATCTTGTTCTACGACATGAACACAAACTATTAACTGTCCTGTGTGGTCGGATATACAGTATTTACACTTATTTATAAAGTCATCTGAAACCCAGCACAACACAGCTGAAGAATCTATAAGAACAGGACAAACACAGGTTTTTCCCCACACACTTTATTTTATTTTTTTTGTCTTTTGCATGCAAACAGAGTAGAACAGATATGATTTACACTCCAGTGTTTCTCTGCCCTGTACAGTGGCTTCGCTGTGAAACTTAGTCACAATAATAAAGCTCTTTTAACACACGATTAGTTTGACCTCAGGTACATTTTAATCATTACAAACATTTGATCTCGTGTGAATAGTCCGTGTCAGTCAAAATTAAATTTCTCCAGAATTTGACCTACAATTGTGTATGTTTGTGTCTGAAGACAGGGTTTCTGCCAGGATGAAGACTTTTTAAGATTACAAAACCACAAATTAAGACCTATTCGCGAGTCGTGATTTTTAAGATGTAACTAAATATTTTGCCCAAATTGATTGAATTCACAAAAAGAACCAAAGATCCATCTATTTGATCAACCAAAAATTAGTAGAAGAAACACACCAATTGTGCTATAATATTGAGAATTTTCTGACAAAACTGCAGAAGTGTGAAATAGATGGAGAAATTGGACAGAAATTGCTTCATTGACAAATTTAAGACCTGTGCAAAGATTTTCAAGACCTGCAACATCAAATTTAAGACGATTTAAGGTCATAAATTCAAACTTTTCCATTTAAGACTTTTTTTAGACCCAGCAGAAACCCTGGAAGAGAGTTAAATCACCCACAGATCAGTCGCTGAATACGTCTCCACAGCAACGCGAAACCGATGAACTGTTGACCGACTCTTTCATAATAAAACTTGAGGCTTTTATTGTGCAGGAGCCACAGGAAGTGAGACTTTGAACAGGCGGAGTCTTGACGTAACAAACGCGGAACTTTTTCTAGTTTTGAAAGACTCGTGTATTGGATATTTTAAACAACACGAGAGGACAGACATTGTATTTTGTGAACGTGGACCGTTGTTTTAACACAGAGACGCAAAAACTGAGATTAGTGAACAAACTTAACATGTATTATAAAGTTTTTAGACGTGTGACCCTGTTATAAGCAGATTAAACAAGGAGGAGCTGTGCATTAGACAGATCTAACGCACTCCGCCGTGCATTAGACAGATCTAACGCACTCCGCCGTGCATTAGACGGATCTAACGCACTCCGCCGTGCATTAGACAGATCTAACGCACTCCGCCGTGCATTAGACGGATCTAACGCACTCCGCCGTGCATTAGACAGATCTAACGCACTCCGCCGTGCATTAGACGGATCTAACTCACTCCGCCGTGCATTAGACAGATCTAACACACTCATTGTGAATTAGACAGATCTAACACACTCCGCCGTGCATTAGACAGATCTAACACACGTCATCGTGAATTAGACAGATCTAACACACTCCGCCGTGCATTAGACAGATCTAACGCACTCCGCCGTGCATTAGACAGATCTAACACACTATGCCGTGCATTAGACAATCTAACGCACCCGCCCATACACTAACGCACTCCGCCGTGCATTAGACGGATCTAACGCACTCCGCCGTGCATTAGACGGATCTAACGCACTCCGCCGTGCATTAGACGGATCTAACGCACTCCGCCGTGCATTAGACGGATCTAACGCACTCCGCGTGCATTAGACGGATCTAACGCACTCCGCCGTGCATTAGACAGATCTAACACACGTCATCGTGAATTAGACAGATCTAACACACTCCGCCGTGCATTAGACAGATCTAACGCACTCCGCCGTGCATTAGACAGATCTAACGCACTCCGCCGTGCATTAGACAGATCTAACGCACTCCACCGTGCATTAGACGGATCTAACGCACTCCGCCGTGCATTAGACAGATCTAACACACGTCATCGTGAATTAGACAGATCTAACGCACTCCGCCGTGCATTAGACAGATCTAACGCACTCCGCCGTGCATTAGACAGATCTAACGCACTCCGCCGTGCATTAGACAGATCTAACGCACTCCGCCGTGCATTAGACGGATCTAACGCACTCCGCCGTGCATTAGACAGATCTAACACACGTCATCGTGAATTAGACAGATCTAACACACTCGGCCGTGCATTAGACAGATCTAACGCACTCCGCCGTGCATTAGACAGATCTAACACACTATGCCGTGCATTAGACAGATCTAACACACTATGCCGTGCATTAGACAGATCTAACGCACTCCGCCGTGCATTAGACAGATCTAACACACTCCGCCGTGCATTAGACAGATCTAACACACTCCGCCGTGCATTAGACAGATCTAACACACTCCGCCGTGCATTAGACAGATCTAATGCGCAGCTCCTCGTTGTTTAATCTTTACAAAATGACCTGGAAGCATAAGATCGTTGTCGTGGTAATGGAGGGTCTAACGGCCAAGTCGTTTTGGGAAAGTTTGGACAAAGCTCTGCCAAGTTTAGATGGAGGAGCTTTGTCGATGTAAACGGATTAAACGGCAGAAGCTACAGCTATTTGATTATAAAATTTGATCGCAGAGATGATGCTGCACTACGTGATAATTCTCAACGGTTACGATGCTAATTCCCACTAAAACAAACCTATACCATCAAGAAATAATTCAAATGCTGTTGCCGTTTTTGTAATAAAGTCTATGAAAATAAGTAAGCTACTGACATTGCAGAGCCCGGTACATCCTGAGGAGAAATAAATCGTGTCTTTTTTAACTTTATCTGAGTTCTGTTGAGTCATTCTGCAGCCGACCGACTCCACAAGCAGGAACTTCCTCACATTCTTCTGGTTCTCATTTCATTCCATGTACTTTTATATTCAACAGAGCTCCTGCGGCTGACGTCACGCTCTCCCAGAATGCACCTCCGTATTAAACTTAATGGGAGTTTTAAAGATGATCGATTCATTTTGCAAACGATCAAAGACATTCTGTTGAAAAAGTTGATTCCTGCAGCTAAACTGACTAGAAGTGAGTCGAACCTTGCATTAATTAAGCTGCATTTATTTGGCGGCCACAGGAGCTCTATCCATCTTATTTCGCCCGCCCACTTTTCTACCGTTACGCACAGAACTCGGAAACACACTTCCGGTCCGCTCCTCCCCCGTTCATTTCATAGACTTAACCTGCTGAAAAAACTTGTGGCAAAATCATATTTCACGTAGGTTATTTTTTACAAATATGCTCTGGTCATGTGCACCAATAAACAAGCAAGGCATATATTCTCTGGATCGCTTGAAAACGACTGTTAAAGTATTTAAATAGTCGTTTACCGGTCGGATAGCTGCAATAGCCCGCGGTTAGCCTAAGTGACATTAGCCACAAATAAACATCAAATGTTGTACTGATCACACACGGAGAATATACACATGCTATACCTTGTTTGAAAGCTTAAGAAGTGTAGAATTCAGTCGCTGGGTTTATTAACAATCCATGTATCTAATTGAGATTAACCTACAAGAAAGCGCAGCTACAGCGTTAGCTATTTTTTTTAGCTAAGAAGAAAATAGCTAACTTAGGCTAACCGCGGCTATCGCAACTATCCGACTGGCAAACGACTATTTAAATACTTTAACAGTCGTTTTCAAGCGATCCAGAGAATAAATGCCTCGCTTGTTTATTGGTGCACATGACCACAGCATATTTGGAAAATATGATTTTGCCACAAGTTTTCTCAGCAGGTTACGTCTATGAAATGAACGGGGAGGAGCTGACCAGAAGTGTGTCTCGAGTTCTGTTCTGAAAAAGTGGGCGGGCGAAATAAGATGGATAGGTACATGTTCTTAAAACAACGGATTACATTGCTGGAAAAGGAAAGTTAGAGAAGAGAGGGAGCTGCGGCGGGTTCAGGGGAGTCTTCACAAACGTCTTCAGACTGTACAAAAGAAAGAGACACGAGTGAGAAACACAGCTGAAAGTGAACGTCGTGTTTCAAAACGGTGGAAGGAAGAAATGAGTTATAACATGGCAACTTTATTTATTTAGAGCGACTTTGACCTGTGACACGACACTAGAATAGGCTTGCATTGTACGTCTTGTTTTAGGAGAAGACAAGCCCGCGTACGTTGAACTGAACGGGAGGTTATCGATGGTAAACTTCAGACACACGTCTAAAAACGATATTTAGTGATTTGTGTCGTGTTGTAAAAGACAAAAGGTTTGACTCTGACAGAGCGGTAAACGTTTTAAAGGAGATCTGTGTTAACATATGTCTGTGGGCTCAAGTTAGCAGGCTAGTTATTGCTTACAGTATATTAAACCCATATCAAACACACAGTACATGGTTAAACATTTACCTCATTTATTGGTCATAAAGTTACTAAACTAATCAGAATAATTGAGTTACTAACCCTAACCAATCTTTATCGACTGTTGGCAGAATCTCACACATCCTTAGAAATGTGCGACTGTTTTTCCGGCTCCAGCGGCTGGTTTTCAATTTGGTCAAAAAATTAGCGAAGTGCTGAACTTTTGCATCACTGCCATAGACTAGCATGGACCCAAAAGTGGGCGGGTCCAGCAGAATGTATGCTGATAAAATATTAAACTATAGGTTATCATAGCTACGCTCTCTCTAGTCATTATAATAATTCAATGGGAAGACAGAGGCTGAATTCAAAACGAGGTCTTTGCACAAACACACAAAACCAGGACATAAGACAGTGAGAAAGTCGTGTGGACAGAGCTGGTTCTGACCGGTGAGCGCCGCTGCTTCGGTCGGGTCCTACTTGGTCCAGGACATGGAGATGAGACCTGGATTTGGGTCTTCAAACAGGGACCCACGGAGCCTGGGGACCTGCGACGCCTTTCTTTTCCGGAGCAAGTCTGTGGGACAGAGGCAGGAAGAAAGGAACTCATTACAAACACACAGCAGCAACGGCAGACATCTTGTGATATTGCGTCCTTAGTCCCTCCTTCTGTCCTTAGACTGTCCCTCTGTCCTTAGTCTGTCCTTCTGTCCTTAGTCCCTCCTTCTGTCTTAGTCTCTTCTTTTGTCCTTAGACCCTCCTTCTGTCCTTAGTCCTCCTTCTGTCCTTAGTCTCTCCTTCTGTCCTTAGACTCTCTTCTGTCCTTAGACCCTCCTTCTGTCCTTAGACCCTCCTTGTCTTAGTCTCTCCTTCTGTCCTTAGACCCTCCTTTTGTCCTTAGTCGCTTCTTCTGTCCTTAGTCCCTCCTTCTGTCCTTAGTCTCTTCTTTGTCCTTAGACCCTCCTTCTGTCCTTAGTCCCTCCTTCTGTCCTTAGACCCTCCTTCTGTCCTTAGACCCTCCTTCTGTCCTTCGACTCTCCTTCTGTCCTCAGACCTTCCTTCTGTCCTCAGACCTTCCTTCTGTCCTTAGTCTCTCCTTCTGTCCTTAGACCCTCCTTCTGTCCTTAGACCCTCCTTCTGTCCTTAGACCCTTCTTCTGTCCTTAGACCCTCCTTCTGTCCTTAGACTCTCCTTCTGTCCTTAGACCCTCCTTCTGTCCTTAGACCTTCCTTCTGTCCTTAGTCTCTCCTTCTGTCCTTAGTCCCTCCTTCTGTCCTTAGACCTTCCTTCTGTCCTTAGTCCTCCTTCTGTCCTTAGTCTCTCCTTCTGTCCTTAGACTCTCCTTCTGTCCTTAGACCATCCTTCTGTCCTTAGACCCTCCTTCTGTCCTTCGACTCTCCTTCTGTCCTCAGACCTTCCTTCTGTCCTTAGACCTTCCTTCTGTCCTTAGTCTCTCTTCTGTCCTTAGTCCCTCCTTCTGTCCTTAGACCCTCCTTCTGTCCTTAGTCCCTCCTTCTGTCCTTAGACCTTCCTTCTGTCCTTAGTTCCTCCTTCTGTCCTTAGACCCTCCTTCTGTCCTTAGTCCCTCCTTCTGTCCTTAGTCCCTCCTTCTGTCCTCCAGTAACTGACCGGAGCACAGGTCGTGGTCTTGGCGCACAGAGACACCTCACAGTGGAGATGCACAGAGTCCGACGTTTGGCCCGTGAACTGGAACATCGTAAAGGTGAAGTACATGGAGGTTCCCAGGCCGTTCCCAGTCACCTTCACGGACGAGTCTTGGGGGTTCGCACAGCTTCACAGAAAACATCATCATCATCATCATCATCATCATCACCATCATCACCATCACCATCATCATCTTCATCACCATCATCACACCATCCATCATCATCATCATCATTAATCATCATCAATCACCACCATCATCATCATCACCATCACCATCATCATTAATCATCATCATCACCACCATCATCATCATCACCATCATCACCATCATCATCATCATCTTCATCACCACCATCATCATTAATCATCATCATCACCACCATCATCATTATCATCATCATCATCATCACCACCATCATCACCATCATCACCCATCACCATCATCATCACCACGATCATCATCATCATTATCACCACTGATCATCAACAATCACTCATTCTGAGAATCTCACCATCATCCTATTCTCACCCACTCATATTACGATGCAATCATCCGCATCATACACCATAGTCATGGTCATCCAGCCTTCCATTTCATCTACTAATGCATTCATCATCATCATCATATCATCATCACGCATCATCCATCACCTCCACCATTTTCATCATCAATCACCACCACTCCATTCACCCATC